>JAEMWC010001490.1:85000-147500 GCA_016490735.1 Pachyseris speciosa
GACTGCCAGCAAATACGGATTTGACTCCTTGATTCTAACCGATGCAAGCATGCAGGTGCTCGATAGCTACATCAATTTCGTGAGGCCATTGCTAAAACCCCACTGTTAGTTCGTTCTTGTTACGAGAAATGGAGGCCAACACAGCAAATTGGGCGACGTCATGAGTAAACTAGTTTTTGACGCAATAGGAAAGTAAATTCATCCGACGCGTTATCGTCAAATCGTCGAGACGCAAAGCCTCAATCTGCTCACTAGCAAAGAACAAAGGATTTTGTCGGAAGATCAGAAACACAGCTCGGCCGTGGCCAAAGGTCACTATCAAAAGCAAAGGTCGCGCGAAGTTGCTGTGAGGGCTCACGAGTGTCTGCAAAAGCTACAGGGCACCAAAGGCTCTGAGGTGGATAAGGAGGTGAGCGCGAGGTTTAGCGATACAACTTCAAGTCTTGCAGCACTGGTTGAAAGTACAAAATCGAAAAGCGTGCCCCCTAAGAGGAATACCCCACCTACAAACCAATTGCGAATCCAAAGAAGTCATCGCCGGGTATTGAAATTTACGGCGGATGAGGACGATTTTCTCGAGAAAGGCACAGATAGATACGGATTTGGCCAGTGGACAGCAATTTTAAGAGATCCAGATTTTCAATTTCAGGATGGAAGAACGGCTGACTCTTTAAAGAAAAGGGCGGAACTGAAATTTGTTTCCCGATTGTGATAACCCGAACTTGCAATTTTCTCGTTTGGGGGTTCTGTTTATTTTTTTATCGCTTTTGTGATGCTAGCGCAGGTTGAAGGGGAAAATCAGGCAATAAATGATAGCTCAAACAACTTCTCAGAACTAATTTTATTCAGCCATACTAATTTTAAACTTGAACTGTCATTTTCGATGCATTTTAATCAAGAGTGAAAGTAAACGTCATTGGCAAGACAATGTCTTAGTTCAGCCTGCGTTGAGAACACAAAAAAGGCCAAGTCAGTTGACTCAATGTCTTTTAAACTACTCTTATGTGCAATCCTGTGAGCTGAAAAAGCTGGTTACTCGTGTCTGTCCCTTTGATAACTGGCTTGAAATGGCTGGAAAAACTTGTTTCCCCGGTGCAGAAATCTGCGAAGGATTGATTGCAGATTCTTCATTGGAGTCGTCGCTCTCTCTAGGTTCAGTGCAAGGGTTTGCCTTTTTATTTTGCTGCCAAGTTGTGATGTGCTTATCGCGGAAAAGAAAAAGCAAACCTCGCTCAGTTTCGACAAAGTTAAGTCGCATTCATCTCTCTTTTCGCAGATCCACTTCCAGGCTTGTTCAATTTCGCTATCATTTACTCTCCACACACACTTAAAAGCCACAACACAGCACGTATTCTCAATTGCAGCGATGATGTGGCATTCCCGCTTTATCGCGTATCGCTTTACTGTTGAGTTGTGAGCAAGGCTTGCTCATTTTTCCTTGCTAAGAGAACTTAGAGAAATGCGATTTCTTCAGGCTTTTCAGCGCTTAAATACTCTGTCAGTACAGTGACACACCAAGGGAATAAAGAAAATCTGTTTCATTGGCCGATTTAACTGATTATTTATTATAGCGTGAATTAGCCTCATCCCTTCTAAAATATTCTGTACAAATACGCCTCACACGCTAAAATCGGTACTACCTTTGATACAGGGATAAGCCACACAGTAGATGCAATAGCTATGTGCAGAGCTTGAAAGCTTTTGTTTCCTTAATTTATTCAGTTCATACCCGTAGAACACGTTAAAATTGTTATAACTTTCACTTGTTAACTTAAACAGGAAAGTTCTTCTAATTGTCTCACATCTTTCTCTGTGATGTTCAAGCGCAGAACTATATTAGCGTGCAGGGTGTATATGGCCTGAATAACGTTAATACGAAACTGGTACATGGACCCGATGCTTAGTTTCTCTCGGTTTTGAGAAGTGTATGGCGTATTAAGAGTATACTACGGGCATAAGTTGAATACTAATGACTCTGTTGAATACTTTCATTCTGTGGTTGGAATGTACATCGAGTTTACCGGACACTGCGGGTATGCCTTGAATCCTAATGACTCTGTTGCAGACTTTCATTCGGTTCTTGGAGTGTACATCGAGTTTACCGGGTACTGCGGGTATCGCTTGAATAATAATAGTAATAATAATAATAATAATAATAATAATAATGATAATAATAATAATAAATAAGTAAATAAATAAATAATTATATTATTATTATTATTATTATTATTATTATTACTATTATTATTATTATTCAAGCGATACCCGCAGTACCCGGTAAACTTGATGTACACTCCAACAACCAAATGAAAGCCTACAACAGAGTCATTAGTATTCAAGCCATACCCACAGTACTCGGTAAAGTCGATGAACACTACAACAACCGAATGTAAGTCTAGAACAGAGTCATTAGTATTCAACTCATGCCCGTAGTATACGCTTAGTACGCTATACACTCCTAAAAACCAAGAGAAACTAAGCATCGGGTCTATGTACCAGTTCCGTATTAATGTTATTCAGGCCATATACGCCCTGCACGCTAAAATAGTTATGCGCTTGAACATCACAGCGAAAGATGTGAGACAATTACTAGGACTTCCTGTTTACCTCAACAAGTGAAGGTTATAACGATTTTAACGTTTGCTACGGGTATGAGCTGAATAAATTAAGGAAACAAATGAACAAAGCTTTTGAGTGCTCCTCACGGTAGTTAAAGGGAATAACAATTTTGGCGTATCCTACGCGTATGAACAAAGTGCATTGTCCCTATTGTCCCTCCTCGTCTATAATCCTCAAGTTTCTCTACTATATTCAAGCGGGTATAACGTAAACAACGTATTTTAAGAGAACAAAAAAATCAATATTGGTCAATATGCGGCACGGGGCACAAACCCTAGTGGATATCTAGGGGTAGGCCAAGGTTTTGTGCTCAGGGCAACCAGCCTCTCTGTTTTGAGAAACCAAGTTCAAGTTCAAGTTTATTTCAATCAACTTAGGGAACACTACTTACAATATTACATTACTTGCAGTATGGTAGATACACTACCCATCATTAACCAAGCTGAGAAAGTTGCTTAGGTGGCTCACAGACTGATAGACTCTTAACTGCTCGGCCTTTACCATTTTTCTGTCATATAGACCTCTTTAGCTTGTATGTTTCTTTTCCCAATGTAGGCCATGTGATGTTACCCCCCTTGGGAAAAAATAACCCCTTGGGAACATCACGTGACCTATATTGAGAAAAAATATAAAAGCTAAAGAGGTCTATTGAGGGTGTTTTCAACTTAGGTTAATTCAGGTAGCCAGCATCCGCGTCATTTGGTCTAACATTGTAAATTCTTCTTTTTCTTTTTCAAATTCTGGGGTGAAATAAGGTGATGTTGTTTTCGTCTTTGTAAATGCTCAGAACTCATGATTGTTTGTTACAAGTTGTAATGAGCTATCCAGTTATCATCAACCAACGGTTCTGGCCCCAGTTGTTCAAAGACCGGATGACTCTATGCAAAGGATAATTTGCTATCCAACGGATAAAAGGTATCAGTTTCAATACACTTTATCCGCTGGATAGCGACTTATCCGCTGGATAGAGTTATTTGGTCTTTGAACAACTTGGGCCAGACTGCTGGAACAGCAGGGCTGAGGTAGAGTGTTTAACCGGCATCAGAATGTGTCATATTGCACCATGTTGAGGGACACGTGGTATAAATAAACCTGTTACCACCCGCTTTATCCCTATTGTTCTTAGCATTTGTACAACCGATACTTTCCTATTTCAGGTCTACTATTTCATGCAACCTGACACAACCCCCATAAAACTGGCAAAAGATATTGATGCTAGGCTAAGTAGTCAGCATGAAGCTCAGGCTGAGCCCTCCAGTCGAGAACCTGGTGATAGAAGCAGTCAAGAAACTGAATCAACAAACGCAGAAGGCTCTTCGCTTGATGATGCGCCTGGGAGCCAGATAGAAGTAGTACCGCAATCCCGATGGCGCAGCCATAAAGTTTTTCTGCATGCATCCGTCGCACCGCTACGCGCTGAGTTTGGTGCCAATATCTACGGGATTTCAAGGACAGGTAAATCCAACAGCATTGTATTTTTATGGTATACTGGAGGCACAAAAGGCCAATTAATTGATCGTCATGACATCAAATTTAAATCAAGAGATAAATAATTTTAATATTTTGCACTTTTGGTAGTTAGATGGACTTGGAAGTTAGGAATGAAACATCTTTGCATAAGCATCCGGTTGTCACGCAATTCAACACTTAACTTCCCTGTCCTCAGTAAGGATAAACAGAATTTGCATTTATTTTCAAAATTTTAGGGGTGAGTTGTCACTTGCTACAAAATCTTGGCCACTTGCTTGGCAGGCTTAGTGCCACTAAAAATCTAAGAACTCTTCAAGTTTGTTTGACAGTTATTGAAATGAATTATCGTAAAACAATAAGTACAAACAAGAAATTGTGTGTTGTGTATGGTTTATATACAGAAGATGGCTACTGCTACTAATCTCAACGTCACTACTCCTAGAACCTCGTGTATTGACTTTTTACCAAAAATCCACAGACCTAACAACCCGGGTCAACCTATTGCTTTGGCTCACAGAACTTATTTCTAGCTATTTAGACAAGATTAAGGTCCCCATCGTCAAATCTTTGCCTTCATGCATCAAGGTACCATGGAAAGCCGTAAAAATCTAGAGCAAAAACTCATCCTTGAAATATTGGCAACCGTTAATCCCCACGGTATCAAAGAATGTTTTTCATTCAATTAATTTATTCCTGTTTTTCACGTTACCACGTTACCACCAATAGCGCAGCTCCATCTTCTGTATTATATAAACATACACAACCGACAATTCCTTTATTTGCTCTGACAAAGGGCTAATGCTCGAAACGTCAGCTTTTTGAATCTCTTTACAGTGGGCAATTTACATAGTCAACTCTGTTGATAAACCAAATTTTCATGTACTACTCCTACTACGGCTGCTGCTGCTGTTACAGTCGCCTGTGCAGTCATAACCGCAACAATAATAAAAATAATAATTTATTTGTATATTTGTCCGTTTAATTTGTAAGTCTAAATCTGTTTTTAATTTTATTTCATTTTCAGGATACAGTGTCTTTCTATGCACTGGGTTTTACCGATCCAACAGTACTGAGTGAGGACTGGGGAGGAGTGCGTGAACTTGCCGGACAATATGTCGAACTGATCACCAAGGAACAGCGTCATGGACCGTATTTTCTGGGTGGATATTCCTATGGAGGAGTAGTCGCTTACGAAATAGCCTCCCTGTTGACAGAAAAGAAACAAAAGGTGGAGTTTGTAGCGATGATTGACACATTCCCTTGGTTGCCACGATCGAGGGTCATCAGCACTAGACTGGCTTCCCTGGAGGCGAATGATAACTCACATCGTCGACACGTAGAGGTCTGTGAAATTGGGAATGTTTTGTTTTTGAGGAAAGTTTTTTTTTACTAAAAGCACAGAAATTGCATTTAGCACAAATTTTTGTCTATTAAAGTGAGTAGGCAGAATGTGAACAGGTTCTTTTTCTGTGACGTAGCAATCTCGCTAAAAGAATAATCGGTTGCAACAGAGAAGTTTCCAGTTGTCGAAACGCATCTTTCCTTGGAAGGATTTTCGGTATCTCTTGGTTCAGCTCCAGCGAGTAATCATCAAGGGTACTAATGTGATGCTCAGAAAAGCTGATTCTTCCTCTGAAAGGAGTGCTTCGTAATGGTCTCTGATTCTGTCTTGTGCTGAGAGATGCTAAGAAGGTGTTCTGTTTTATTATGGCTTTCAGCTTCAATTTGAAAACTATCTGAAAAAGCTGGCAGTAGATTCTCTAAAGATGACAGCTGATGATTATCAACTACTGAGAGAGGAACACAGTCAAGACTGGATCATAGCTGAATTACAGAGGAGGAGCCTTGAGAAAGGACTTTATGGCTACAATTTACAGGCTCTCAAGGAATCTCTGTTTAGGGACCATAGCATTGCCAGCAGGACCCATATTGAGTGGCACCCATCTGAGGTATGCATGGCATGAGTTCTTATCAGTTTTCAGCTACAGGAGTAAATAATTTGATTTGATTTGAGATTTGTAGTTAGTAGGCGAAGAGCCACCTTGTGGAAGTACTACTAATAAATCGTTGTCGTTATAATAATAATAATAATAATAATAATAATAATAATTATTATTATTATTATTATTATTATTATTATTATTAATAGGGGTGATTCAAGAGAGTAAGCGGGGACTGTGTGCAAACGCGATTTATGTTTCATTTATTTTTTCTTTTTAATGTGCTGTTTTAAACATAAACATGCGTGGATGTCTACAAATTTCAATTCATGAGCAACATACATATAAATTCTAAACACAACCACAATATGTTAACCAAGCCCTTTGAATTATTGAAAGAAAGCATCGTTTTTCATCATCTAAAACTGTCATGAGGTGTTATATCGAGGAAAAGTTTAAGACTAAACCCTTTGATGAAGATCATTTTTCTCGGTCAAGAGATCAAGAATAAATGTACAAGAACGGACATAAGCTTTTGCTGGAAGATGTCTGGCTTCGAAAAATAAGGAGAACATCATGGCTAAAAGGGAGTGTAGTAGGCTCGACACAGCAGTGACAATGACGACTATATAAATTGCAACAGCAGCTTGCACTTTACAAGTGTACCTCAAAAACCACCAAGTTTCCCTATTGTGAGTAAATTACACTAGGTATTCTCCATTTGTGTCACATTAGCCCGCCTGCGCATATCTAGAATACACGTTCTGTTATAACAGGAATGTGCTTGTTAGAGCCCCCAAAAAACTTTTTTAAGATAATTCGGTTTTGGAATATTTTCCCTACATACGACTCACACTGCTCCTTTCTTAACCTGCTCAATGCCCATCCATTGTGGAATACTCACATCTTCTAATAATCTTGCAGCTTATCATCCGCCCAGGTAGTCTCAACCATGTTTTCAGGCAAACGAAATCAAGATTATAAAGATTGTAAAGATTATAAAAATTGCACACAGTTAAAAATTCCCCGTAAGAACTTTTTCGAGTTATCACGGAATACATACAATATGGGCCACGTTTATGGTGTTGAAACACAAGCTGGCATGCTTGTCCTACCTTAAACGAAAATGTCAAGAAGTTATTCTGTTTCTTCTTAGTCCCTAAATAAGGACAAAATAACAAGTTGGAAATTCCAACCCGCACACGCATCAGTAACATTGACGCCTACCTCAAGTTCGTTGGTGTTCTCGTGATTCTTAGGTCGGTCACTTACCCCAGACATGCAAAGGGTTTGGTTTTGCTTGTTAATCAGAATTATATCAAAATCATGCCTAGTCGTCGTTTTTTGTTTTTTTGCCTCAATGAACGAGTGAGGGCCTGGGAACGAGGTTTTAAAATTTATCGATTGGAAAAAATTGTTTCCACTTCATGAAACGGCATCTCAAAAATGGTCACCTAACCAACTTTGACGCTGTTCAGTTGAATTGGAGCTAAAAAAAATGCGTTTGAAAATTGTGAAAATTGGAGACTATGGTTTGGAGGGACACACTTTCCAAAATAGAGACATTTGTATGGGCTTTTTTTAAGTTTTAAATGCATGTTATCTGGCGGTTTTTCAATCAAACATACTCAAACTTGCTGAAACTGCTTATTTTGAGATACACTTTCATGTGAGAATCGATTTAGTTCAATTTCATTGATTTTCAATGAAGTTTAGATTCGTTCCCAGGCCCTTGCTCGTTTAGAACATGGCCCATTACAACATCGCTATCTTCTATTTATTAGAAATATTAATGAATCTCACACAGACTGCCACCGTAGGCGTTATAGCTATAAATGTTTGCCATACAACGCACGCTCACAACAACAGCAACAACAACAACATTGACTTTATTTATGAATGATTTGTTAAAAAAAAAAAGGCCGTTGTAGCCCGCAGTTAGCAGGGCTATTCTGGGCGGGCTACGTATAAACTGACAGTGTATATGATAAGCTGACACACACAAAATGATAATAATTATGTTGAAAGTTTTAACAAAAGCAGTTACACACAAATCACAACAATTCTACGAAACGTAATATAATAATAATAATAATAACAATTAATAATAATAATAATAATAATAATCACTTTATTAAAGTCTCAAATCTTTCTAGCAGAGCACAGATGCTCTGCTAATTGAGGAGACAAAATCAAATCAACTCTAAATAAAGTAGAATCTAGAAACTTATGACGGGAATCGAACCCGGGACACATTGGTGGAAAGAATATCTCACAAATTAAAGGAGCACGGTCACCATATTTTGGGTCATTATTACAGAGATAAAAACATTCACTCAACTAATACGAAACAGTAAAATAACAAATTTTCAGGGAAGATAAGTACCAAAGAGACAAGAATAAGGATGGAGAAGATCGAAACGGATTGCAAATGACCTTTTTGAAAAATTTAGGCTAAATTTGTCAAAAATGTGATTTGTAATCCGTTTCAATCTTTTCCATCCTTCACCATCCACGCCATATTTGCATTTATTCTTGTCTCTTTGGTGCTTAGCTTTCCTGAAAATTTGTTATTTCATTGTTTGCATTATTTAAATGCATTTTTTTATCTCTGTTATAATGACCCAAAATATCGTGACCGTGCTCCTTTAATGGGATCTGGTAAGCTGAAGCTACTCTAAAGGGCACCAAGGCCACATGGTAACGAACTATTTTTTCCTTCACTTTTTTTTTGATAAAAATCTCAAGACTTTTTGTTATAGGTAACTCTAAGGGGCGCAACATTAGTTTATCTAGATGTGCCCGTCTCCTCTCCTTCCAATATATCATGTAAATTAATTTAAGTGTTTAATTTGTATTATTTTTTGTTTTCTTTTCAACCTATATCGATTTAATTAAGTATTATTTAGGGATTGCAGGAATAAATAAATACTAATTACTAAATGGTAACGGGCATTACCCCTTAAATCTCGCGAAATTATAACGGCGAGACAACTCTGGTTCTCCAAGGAAAACTATTTGTACAAGATCTTATGATTTTTATGGATGTGAAGGCAAACCCAGGACCCGAAAATGTCAACGAAACTACTTCACGGCCTACTCAAGTTATGGGAATTAAAATACCCGCCATGAACAATGAATCATTAACATATTTATGTCGGGAACTTTTGGCCCTTCGTTCGAACTTCACTACCGTTTCCAGCTCAGTTTTCCTATTGCTCAAACAGCATGAATTTCTCAAGATGCGACGCACTAGAGCTGGAAAGCGAGTCAAAGCGAAAAAATACAGGATACCGGTACTATTCAATTCTCATTATTCAAGGAACTTTGTTTTTCCCGCACAAGTTAATTATTCAAGTATAAGTGTGAGGCCTAATCTCACCCCTATACAAACAACAGCAGTACATTCAAGCATGTCAGAACGACTCCTTCATTTATGCCTGTTAAACGTGCGCTCTATCAGAAATAAAGCGCTTCTAATCAAGGACCATGTTGTGGAATGTGATTTCGATCTGCTGTTAATAATTGAAACTTGGCTAGATCCAGGCGAAAAGGACATGTATCATGTGAGAGAAATTTGCCCAACATGCTCTGACTTTCATATTCCAAGAGCTGATTTAAATGGGGGTGGTGTCGGTCTGCTTGTTAAGAAATCTCTGCAAATTAGGAAACAGAACCTGGTTAAATTTAGGTCACTTGAATATATGGATGTCCTTCTTCAGGAAATATGCAAATGCCTGCACTCGACTCATAATCGTATACTTTTGATAACTGGCGATTTCAATTTTCACATAAACAAGCCTTCTGAAACCTACCCAAAGAAGTTTCTTCGCATGTAACATGTAAGCGGACCTACTCACAAGAATGGAAATACCTTAGATCTGCTCATCACTCGTGCTGATGATGACTTTTTGTCTGGAGTCCGCATTATGCCAGGTGTAATCAACCCTATATTGTTTGATCATTATGCAGTTCATTCCTCAAGTGAAGCTCAAAAAGCCACCACTTGAGCGGAAAGAGATTACTTAAAGGAAGCTTAGATCAGTAGACACTGAATCATTGCAGACTGATATGTCTTCGGCGCTCCTATCTGATTATCGAGATGTGGTACTTACACCACTTGTTGAGAACTTTGAGAGTACGCTGACCAGTCTCTTAGACACACACGCACCGACTAAGAAGCGCACAATTATTCTTAGACCCCATGCACCCTGATATAATGACTCTATTGACCTAGAGAAGAAGAAACGGAGGAAGCTAGAGCGGCAATGGCGTAAGTCAGGGCTCTGTATTGATCGGGAGCTATATATCACGCAGTGTGGTGTGATCAGTGATATGATAAGAAATGCAAAATTTAATTACTGTTCCTCTATCATTGCGGAAAACAAAGGAAATCAGAAAGTTCTTTTCAAAACTATTGATCACCTACTACACAGGAAATTAGAACCGAAGACCGAAGCTAAAAAAGGACTCTCTGGACTATGAACGTTTCCCTCACCATCTCTAACTTAGAGGTGTAGACCGTAGACCGGAAATGGAAGGGGACACTGCAGACCGGATGTCTGACACAAGTTTCGCTGAAATTATAGATGTTACACTTATGAGGAATAGCCATATGGAAGTAGATTGCCTAGGGGGATGAACGAAAATGGCCATATAAGGGTCACCTGATGTATCATTGTTATGGTAACCGCAAATGATCACACCTGCCTCCAACCCATGTTTTGAGCAAAAATTTAACTCTGAAATGGCTGAAAAATATGAGTCTATTTCTAGAGTGAATGTGAGCCAATTCAAACGACATTCCACCATGAGGTATGGCTATTCCTCTACTTTCAAACAAATGCTGTTGTGGTATTTTGTCTGCTAAAAACAAGTAGAAAATAATAGCTTTACTCTGCTGCCTGTCGGCCATTTTGACAAACAAAAAACAAGCACAATCAATTCCGCAATTTCTCCAAAAGTACTCTCTTCCCAGAAACTAAATTCGCAGCAGAGCTTAAACAGATACTAGAGTTTCTAAATATTAGAAAATCTATTTGGGAAAAATTATATTTTGGCCATGGGTGATACATACATCACATTATTTACCCTCGGATTTTAGAGTAGCTTGTGCAGCTAATATCTCCAAGCATTTAATCATCAGATGAGAGATAGACCATCACACCGGGAACTACGTCCCCTACTCTTTTCGAACAGTGTGTGGGTTCTTTTACGTCCCACAGAATCAATTATGAAGAGTTGTGAGACGGGCCTACGGTTTATCGTCCTTATCCGAGAAGACTAGAAAGTCTAACCATTTGCAGATGTTATTACAAAGTCAGCACTTTCTCCTCAATTATTTAAAGACCCTGAGTGTTGGTCCGACCGGGGTTTGAACCACCGACCTCCCGCACGCTAGTCCGGTGCTCTACCACTGAGCTAACCGGTCGGCGGTGATAAACAACTTTGCTGCAAATTTGAATAAATTCCAAATTTGATCATTTTCAGACTGCATTGGTTTGCTCAAAAAATGATTAGGGTGGGCATTAAGCACTGAACACATTTTCTATCATCTTGTCTGTAGGCTAAACGTGATGTATAATGCTTTAGATTATTGCGATTGATGAAAATGAAGTCTGACAGAAAGCCTACATTGTAAATTTTGGTAATTTATGCAGCATACTATTATCGCGTCCATTTCTCTTTTCGCTCGTCTCTCTCGACCAAATCTAGTGCAGGCTCGAAAAGTAAGACCAATTTCCCAGTTTCTCTCATTGAACATCTACTCAGTAGGGATGTCTCAGCTGTTTTAAACCACGTATGATGGTGGATTCGATCACCATGTACTTGATAAACATGTTCGTGGTATTTTTTAGTTTCTGTCGTTGATGCTGTAAAATCCATCCATTGGGGTTTATTGAGGAAATTAAATGAATCACGATTTTATGCACTAAACAAATACGCACTTAGTGAAGACAGAGAATAAAGCATTCGGCTATAATCGAGCCATACATTGTCTCAACTCACCATGAAGTTGAAGTTTTCCCTCACTTTAGGCTCATCTCTAACTTAGAGGTGTAGACCGTAGACCGGAAATGGAAGGGGACACTGCTGACCGGATGTCCGACACAAGTTTCGCTGAAATTATAGATGTTACACTTATGAGGAATAGCCACATGAGAATTTTCAACGTTTGGTGACGATATTATAACCAATGGTTTTACAAGATTGGATCAGGCAGTTATATAGTAAATCTGACTCGGGTCCATAGCAGAGGCATGGCAAAGAGGAATGGAGGAGAGTCACTGAGTCAACCGTTTAGGCCAAACAAGGGAGTACCCCTCCCCAGGCCAAATCTGCAGCACTTTGAATTTTAAGTGTTGGTTGCCCAGATACTGACACTAAGATTTGACGTTATCTACACAAAGGATCTTAAAATAAGTTAGAACAAGGCCTTTTAAATCCAACAACAATTCAAGTCGCTAAAAATCCGTGAGGAGGCTTTCCTCACGGATTTTTAGCGACTTGAATTGTTGTTGGATTTAAAAGGCCTTGTTCTAACTTATTTTAAGATCCTTTGTGTAGATAACGTCAAATCTTAGTGTCAGTATCTGGGCAACCAACACTTAAAATTCAAAGTGCTGCACATTTGGCCTGGGAGGGGTACTCCCTTGTTTGGCCTAAACAGGTATGGGCCGCCAGACAGGGTATGGTTTTCAGGGTCTTGGATCTTAATTAAACAGGGTATGCAATTTCACTATTTAGCGTTCTCAACAGGGTGTCTTTCTGAATCAGTAGCCTTGAAAGCAGTGTGAATGTTGGCAGTGCGGGCTCTACATGTGCCTGTACCAACAACATTTTCAAAACATCAAATTCTATGATGTCAGTTATAGAAAAATACTTTCTGTATGTGAAATGAAAAATAATAGAATAAAGGTTACGAATAAAGGTCTCTATTCTTAAACAGATTAAAGAAATGAACGGATTTGTGATGGAAATTGAACTGAGTGGAGTGCAATTTCGCCGGAAATTTGTACACGTGATTTCAAAATCGTTTCCATGCGATTTAGAACAAAAAATAGTGCCATTCGCGAATAAATTCTACTTTCGGGAGCCAATCGGATTGCATACATTCCCAGTGATTTGAAAATGGGTGCAATAATGTCTTACTCAGGGTTAGGGTTTGAAAGCCTCGCCAGCACCTCCCCACCCAAATTTTTCTGTTGTTAATCCCACCCCCTTCCCCTTGTTTTAACTATTACAATTGTTGACTGGACTTGTGATAGCTTAGCAGAGAATAAAAAGGGGTTGAACTTCGCAAATTACAGTCCCTGAAGTGACACAAACATGAAATTAGTTTAAATGTCCATATATTACTGTCCCAGTCGCATTTGCTAAACTAGTCATAAGCCTTGTAATTTCTACACTGTATGATGATCAAAGGTCATTGAGAGTCACTGAAAGGAGTTCTCAACAAGCGGTGTGCAAACTAAACAGCTGACTAAAACGAAGGAAAACACATCTCCGTTCAACGTCGTGGAGTAGTTTTAAGTGAATCATCTGCGATTTCAAAACTGCAGTTTTTTTAAAGCCCTCATGGGTGCCCACTAAAATGCAGGTATCACCCAAAAACGATTTCATACCGTAAGTGAAGACTACCCCTTTGATATCAACTTTAGCACACCACTGCTTTCAGAGGCAAATGAGAGATACTACTAGCGTAAACTTGAACAGGACATTAACGTTCAGTGTAACATACAGTGTATATGGCTCCCATTTTCTTTCCTACACGCCCCGAATGCCACAGGGTACTTCAGGCATAAACTTTTCAAAGTAAGCTTGGGCTGAAGCTCATCTGTGTGCAGGGAACAGATGTTTAACAGCCTCTTGTCGTCTGGTACAGCGGCTGGTGTAGCATTTTCTCTCCTTTCCTCTGTAGCTAGCTTAACTGCATCTGGGACATTCTTCTCACTGGCGCCCATGGGAGAGAGTTATAAAGAGATCTGTTGTGGCGTTCAGAAATCATCAAGGGCAAAACCTCATTTGCCATCCTGGCCACGAGCTCGTATCATCTGCCTGACTACATCCTAACCGCTGATTTTCTCTGCAGTTTCCTCACTAAGATTTGACTTGAGATCTGTGAACCGCACTTGATCTTCTCGCGGTTTTTACCTAGTCCGGGTATCCAAATGCCTAGTAATTTCTTTGGCACATTACAACGTTATAACGCTTCCTGTGCAAGCACCCACCTCCCCCCCACCCCGTTAAATTTGTAAACGAACAACTTTCCATTCATTTGCCGTCAGTTTATTTTCGTGCGAACCTACGATATGCAAATCAGCTTCAGTGCTCATTTTTTATTTGGCATTGAAAATATACTTCCGGTCAGGAAAATGTACCTCTGTCCTCTGCCAAAAGCAAAAATTGAAAGGTTCAAGCTGCTGGCCTTGCAGAAGAATAATTTTTCTAGTAGCAGATACAGGTCACTGCTTCTTCCCATTAAAACGAGCATTTACGGTGTAACTTCGCCAAGTTCTTCCTTTCCCAATTAGTCATGCATTGTGGAGGTATATGCTCTTAAGCCATTTATATTATATCTGGCAAGTTATTAAGAAAGCAGCAAAGTGCGAAAAAACATAGAAATTGTAGGCACAAAAATGTACCAGTAAACTAATAATGAAAAATAAGTCCGTCAACATCCGGTCAGCAGTCTGCCCCTTGTCGTTTTCGGTCCCTTGTCACACATGATGATTCGAGAACAACTCCTTCACTTCTCAACGAATGCAGGTATGTACCGGTCGCTATTAGCCAAATACTCTATTCCGTATCGTACAGGCCTGCGTTTACTAAAGCATGATGAAGCATTTGTGTAACTCCTCGGATTGACTTTCGTATAGCAGAAACCACAACATCATCTGATGATAGTGTTTCAACCTTGTCAACTGTACTCTACAATAAGCTAGATGTTTGTAAAGACATGAGCATCTCAGTGTGGCTAAAACATCCCTCAGTCTATTTTAGATGGAAGAGGCTATAAGTTTTGACCTGACTATAAGAATTTGTGCTCGAATTGGTGAAGAAAATGGAATGAGTAAACACGAAGTCATTGGACTAAAAGTTGCCAAAACGCACAAGGTAGGCTCTCTGTCAACTTCGTTTCAATCAATCGTAATGATCTGAAACATCACACATCATGTTTATTTCACAGACAAGATGATAGCAAACATGTTCAGAGCTTAAGCACTTACTCTTATCCATTTTTAGAGCAAAGCAATCCCGTCTGAAAATGGTCATATTTGATGTGTTTTCAATTTAGCATCAAATGTGTTTATCATCCATGGCCAAAAATAATTTTCCCCAAATAGATTTTCTAATATTTAGAAACTCTAGTATCTGTTTAAGTTCTGCTGCGAATTTGGTTTCTGGGAAAAGAGTACTTTTGGAGAAATTGCGGAATTGATCGAGCTTGGTTTGGTGTTTGCCAAAATGGCCGACAGGCAACATAGTAAAGCCATTATTTTCTACTTGTTTGTTTGTGAGCCGTTTGAATTGGCTCACATTCACTCTAGAAATAGACTCATATTTGAAACTCATATTCGAAACAGTGAAATAACAGATTTTCGGGGAAGATAAGCACCAAAGAGACAAGAATAAATGCAAATAAATGGCAAGGATGGTGAAGGATGGAGAAGATTGAAACGGATTGCAAATTACCTTTCTGAAAAATTTAGGCTAAGTTTTTCAAAAACGTAATTTGTAATCTGTTTCAATCTTCTCCATCCCTCACCATCCTCGCCATATTTGCATTTATTCTTGTCTCCTTGGTGCTTGCCTTCCTTGAAAATTTGTTATTTCACTGTTTGGCATTATTTAAATGCATTTTTATCTCTGTAATAATGACCCAAAATATCGTGACTGTGCTCCTTTTATGTGATCTGGTAAGCTGAAGCCACTCTAAAGGGCTCTAAGGCCACATGGTAACGGGAATTACCCCTTAAATCTATCAAAGCAAGGATTGAGCCCAAGCATTAGAAGCCTGAGCATTAGCTATGCCATGCTGATGATGCTTAACAACACATTGGTGGAAGGTGAGCGCTCTCACCACCGCACCAACCCTGTTCCCTTCATTTGATGAGTAGACAATTACTTTTCAGAGTTCCTTTACAGGTACTCAATGTGCTGAATAATTTTTTCCATGATTAATAAGTCTTAGAAGTAATAGAATGTTATTATAAATAGTGGTTCTTCTTCATTGTAGAAGTCTCTCCTTCAAGTGACTCTTTTGAAACTTAATTTCCTAACTCAGACGGTATTTTGAACGGCAGAAAAAAAATCATTATCTCATTGTGCAATTTAGTGTTTCCTTGTACTCGTGTGCGGTGCGCTGTATTAATAACAAGGTGTTAAGTCCGGTCCTTAAAGTGATTTTCGCACAGCGTCATGGTCTACTGAGTATTGTAAGTAAAGTAAGAGGAAAAAGGGTGTTAATTGGTTGACAAGCATTTTAGCCTGTATCAATTTAGCCTGCCGCACTGAGTCATGGCAGCCTATAAACACCACTTGAAGTTGTTAATGCTTTTCTCCCTTCAACCAGGTTCGTTTCCGAGGGCCTCTTACCTTTCTGAAAAGCAGAAACCCACGCTTCTCACCCAAACCTGTCTCATCAGATAGTATTGAAGAGATATGGAGTCAGTTAGTAGACGGAGGAACAACAGTGCTTGTTTGCCCTGGTGACCATTATTCCATGAGTGAGATGCCTCATGCTCCCGCGACCGGCAGTATCCTAGCTACAGCTTTAGCGTTCAGCTATCGTGCGCTGTTCCCAGAATTCCCCAGACCCACAAGGACCTTCAGCCAGAGGCGAGCCGTGGAAAAGCTTTGCAAAGGCGTTGAAGTATTCCTTCATTCCAAGAAAGGTAATAACCATCTTAACTGCATTTCCAGTAATATGCAGTGTACCAATTTCACAAGAATGTTTTACAGATTATTTTGATTTTTATTGCTTTTGTTATAGCCCAGCTGTTAAGCCAAAAAACCTTCACTTTTTGATAAAAGCATGAAACTTGGCAGGATGATACAATTATAGGTACTGATCATTTCTGATATAGGGCGAGCAACTAATCACCTTTTTAAGAGGATAAATGGGCGTGGCCAAATTCACATGATTCTAGCCAGCGTGAAAATGAGGCTAAAATAAAACAGTTGTTTTTTTCAGGTAAAAATTTTAGTTTTCACAATAAACAGTCCTTGGTAATTATCAGAGTAATAAAAGCATCTTTATTGCATAAAATTTTCAATCACGTGACTGCGAGAAAGAGAGTTTACACTTTTACACTATATACTAATTCACGTGACTCCACCAGTGTTTTTGCAGGTAGAAATTTTGCTTTTCACCGCAAACAGTCCTTGAAAATAATCAAAGGAATAAAAAACATCTTCAATTTTCAATAGTGTGTGTCATGTGGTCTATCACATGACTACGAGAAAGAGAGTTTACACTTTTACACTATTCGCCGAAAGCAATTAATCATCTTGGCAATGTCCTTCTCAGTTGCACGGGGCTGTGTATTTCAGGTTTGCCTTACGGCATTTGCATTGACCAGTACATCCTTTCTTGCACCCGCAGTGGATCAGCTTCGTAACATGATTCTTGCGATTGTGGCAGAACTGTCCACATCGGCTTCCATTCACTTCCTTCTCTTCTCCAGCCCCATTCTTGCGGACTTGGAATTAATTCCCCACACATGTCCGGCCTGATAAGCAGCACACTTTGTGTACTGCAAAAGGGCAGCTTGAGTTGGCGGAATGTTTTAGATAGCCCTTGATTTCTTCGAGAAGAGCTCTTGTCTAGCTTCATTCACTGTTAATGCTGTGCTGGTTCTGCTGTGGAAAAGAACAACAAATCTCTCAATCAGTGGCATGTAATGGTCGGGGATACTCTGTGGAACTGAAGATAAGTCAGCTAACATATCAGTTACTGCAGGGAAGACACTCCAGGTATCCCATGCTGTTCGTTTGCCTTTGCTAGAAAGGAAGGAAACGGTGTCGCAACCTGTTAGGGCATGCAGCCTTCTGTGGTCCAAGCTGAGCAGCAATGTCATGTATTGCCAGGTACCTGAAATGTTTGTCGGTGCCAAAGGCAATCCAAAGCTCATCAACATCAATATCTTGCATCTTGGAAACGGCAAGAACCACAAAATCTGTATCAATGGTTCTGATCATGACTTTCCGATATCCACACTGCGAAGCATTGTACACATGCAGCATGATAAGTGTATCAGATTCTTCGTGGGTACAGTCTTTCATGTCATCTCTTCTTGGTGAGCTTAAAACGTGTTCCTCGTATGTAGCGCACAGTTCCTTACCTGTTATGTGACAAGATTCCACTTGCTTCGCCAGGAAGTGGAAGAGCTCTGTCTTGTTCTCATTCACGCGTAAGAAACTCTTCCAGTTCTTCGGAACCTGGGAAGATGATGTTACCCTTTTATGTGTACCAGAGCTCCTCTTCTCTGTGATAGCTGCCTTTAGATTATCCTGTCGATAAACATCCCAGATAATGTCGACTCTTTTGACTGGTTGAAGCTGTTTCATAATGTACGGCATGAAAACATTGTCTGCATACTCTTGAAACATTCTTGCTGCCCCAGGTGATGTCATTTGTACCACAACAGCTCCATCAAGTGTTGTGACGTCCACTTTTGGGAATTCAGCAATTGGTGCAGAAGCCTTTTCCATGCACTTCACAAGATTTGACGTCTGGCCTTCTCTCAATGTACTAGCCTGCGCCAGAGATGGGGGCCACAGATGATTCTCATGTTTAAAGAATTCTTGGAGGTTTCCTTCACGACTTTGACAAGCAATGTACAGTCTGGAGAATAGGGCACAGTCATCCCTCAAAGCTGCAACTTGCACTCTCTTCTTCTCTAATTTCTGTTCTAGAGGGCTTTTAAACAACGGAAGCTTATTCTTGCTTATAACTGAAGTCACCTCCTTGGTCCTTTTCTCAAATCGCTCTTCAACAAATATATTGTACTGTTCCTGACCAATGGTTATCACGTTCTTGACTGTTTGGATGACTGCATTTTCCACAATAACCTTTCAGTCTAGCGCAAACAGATCTTTGCTGTCTTCTTCAAACGGATTTCCCACTTCCTCAAATGGAGACACCAGGGATGCAACGTCCTTCTTAAACAAAACCCGTACTCCTGATACTTGCTCGTGGTTGTGTTTGTCTTCCTTTGTGACTGAAGGAATGGATCCTTCAAACTCTTGTCATTCTTGCAAGCTCAGGTCCTGCAACCATCCATTGCAATAAAGCACCAGGGCTTTCAGTTAGGCCGACGGCCCCACCATCTCCTTTAACCAAGGCGTTAGCTTGCTCATGCACACGATCCAGTGCTATGGATGAAAATGCCCGCGGTGATTTGTACACCACAAAGGCTCCCTCATTGAACTGTTGCAATACCTTTGGATGTTTAGATAATAGGGTGTATGTCTCTGACGTGGACAGAAGCCACCGGGCATAATTGCTATGATCCAAGGAAAACATCCATGGTGCAAGTTGGCCAAGTGATTCAATGTAGTTCTTGAAGTTCGCTTCTCTTAGAGAGCGGACAAGCTGCGACACACAAAGTTCCAGTTCTAAGACTCGACACCAGTAGAGAAATTGAGGGTGCTCAGAAGACATCTTATTCTTCCAATCTTTAAAATCCAGCAGTTCAACGCCATTGTCTAAGGCGTCTTTGTATTTGCTATATGCTCTCTGTTGCAAGATGTAAAGACTTGCTGCTGTAATCTGGTGGGCTCGTCTTGTTCATGTGAGGTGGGAGGCTTTAATGAAGGAGTCAGCAACACCTGTAGATGTAACCACAGCATCCGCTGTTACACTCATCCAGACACTTCCATCAAGCCAGTTTCCAAGAACTTTGAATGCAACCATTTCGATGTGAAGGCCACCTAGCATGATAACGAACTGATTCTCCCCATGTGGTGCTGGCCAGTTCCATTGAATTTGCTTTGCAGTGGCAAATAATGGCTGATCAAGCGTGATGACAGGTGTCTGTCCAGGGTTCATGGAATGCAGAATCATGGCAACAGAGCGTGCATTCTCTAAAAATATGGGAAGAAGTGAGATGATTGCAGGTGTATGAGTTGACGGCGGTTGTCTTGATGCATGGAATCCGGCCCAGGATAGGTAATTATCTTTTTCTAGCGTTTCCTTTCCAAGAAGTTCCCGCAGATGGTTTAACCACTCATACTCCTTTTCAATACCTTATGGAGTGGCCAAACTTGGTTTTAAGGGTCCAACCACAGGTGGTGCAAATGGTTCTTTTACTTGCAAGACTGCTGGCTGAACATTGCTATACATTTCAGGAGGTTGTGCTGGCATGTGCTAAAACCCAGACGATAGACGATGGACGATGGACGATAGACGATGGACGATGGACGATGGACGATGGACGATATGCCAGTGTCGATTTTGTGGCAAAACGGGGCATGAACACGAAATTCAAATTCGTCACACAATCGCGGGCAAAATAAATAGACGAAGGACGATGAATGCCAGACAAGGGCAAAATTTGTCACATAATCTTTAAGAATATCAGTTTCACATGATCTTTAGGGATATCAGTTGTCACACAATCTTTAGGGTTATCATTTGTCACATAATGTCACATAAGTTATTAGAGACTGCACGCAGTCCGTAGTAGTATGAGACATGCATGACGCGGTAGAACCCATTGTAGAACCCTATCCCATATGAGGTGGCTACAAGCGATCACACCTTAGTTTTTGAGCTGTTTTGGTCTAACCTTTCCACAAGCGCGCTGCCCTGTCACAAGTATCCCACATAAAAAAATGGTTCTGTGAAATAAAAAAAGAGTGTAGCGGCGCTCAGAATTGCGTCATAAGTTTGATTTCCAATGTAACGAAACAAATGAGTGAATCTCAATAATTGTCTGGTTGTGCTTGTTCTGTCAGAGATTCTATTCAATTTCACAGTTTTTTTCCTTTTTATTGCGCGAAATTTAGATGCCAACGTGGCACATATCTCATGTGACATTGTGTGACAACTGATATCCTTAAAGATTGCGTGACAAATTTTGCCCTCGTCTGGTATCCATCGTCCTTCTTCTATTTATTTTTTCCCGAATTATAATTTCGTGTTCATGTCACGTTTTGCCACAAAATCGACACTGGCATATCGTCCATCGTCCATCGTCTATCGTCTATCGTCTATCGTCTATCGTCTATCGTCTATCGTCTATCGTCCAGAATCCATCGTCTGGGTTTTAGCACATGCCGGTTGTGCTATCTTTCTTTGTGACTCTGCAGTTTCATTCAGAACAGGAATGCCACAATCATTGCCGTTATTGGATGTAGTAGGATGCTGAACCAGGGAGATTGCTGTTCCATGGAAGGAATCGTGGGCTGTTGAGGAGCTGGGATTGTGGTCGATGTTATCAACTCCAGCTGTTGTAAAGATCTTCCCACGAAGCTTTGGAGGGCACACCACACCTTCATGGGGGATTTTCTTCTACAGCTGTTTTCTTTATACTTTTTTTATACTTGGACCTTCAAGAATCATGTCCACCAGTGCTTTAAGTGACTCTGGAACACATTTGGCCTGGCAACAGGGGAAATGTTCCGCTGAATATACTTGTCATTTTGAAAATATCTCTACGCACAATCTTAGCCGCTCTTGCAAGATTTAATGCTTCTTAGTCAAAGTCTTTCTCACAGGCTTTTCTAATAGCATCCCCAATGGCATGATTAAAATAAGCAACACATCCCTTCCTTGTGTATGAGCACTTAGGTCAGGAAATGCCCCAAGTAGTCTTTCTTTCAATCTTGTCGTATTGATCTTGCTCGAAGATGTAATTCCGAGTCCTGGAGCTTTGCAGAATACAGTTTTGCCAATTTGACAAGCTTAAACACTGCTACATTTTCACAATCACGAAACTCTTCGAGGTATGAAGCAAGTGAAGCAAATGCGATTCCATGGAGAGAGGTTTCATTACTGTCCTCATCTGCCAAAGGTGTTTGTAACTTTCGAACTCGGTTGTACAATGCCACCAAACACTTTACATGATACTTGGCTTCGATGGCCACCATGTCACCACCAAAAGTTTAGCTAAAAGATCAGTATCCTTTAACCTTATGGCGCTCTCTCTTACACTTCTATCAATTTCAAAAGTTGATGCTTTATGAAGCCTGCTGGGACCTGCCACATCATTGCAGAAGAAGCACTTGCTTTCATTTTCAGTAAGTCTGCCTTCACCCGCTAAACTAGTTCTTCTGGTTTTCACAGGGCTATGGGAAGTAGCATCTTCTTCTTGCTCTCTTCTGTTTTAACCTCTTTTGAGTTTGGTGCTGTTGACTTTGTCCTTGCACGATTTCTGCCACGATGCTTTGTTCTTTAAGAGGGTATTCTCAACTCCAGAACTGTCATTCAGTTGTTCTAAGCTAATAGCAAAAGGTACCATTCCAAGCTCATTGAAAAGCAGCAAATTCTCTGCAAGGTATTTGTATCCTGCACCAAGGTCTGTTCTTCTGGAATTCGCTGGACGTTGCAAACTTTCTTCTTTCCTTTTCTGACAAAGTACACACAGCTTCCAGTCAACTGAAACAGTTGTGCTGTTGTTTCTGTCCGGGGTGAAATACTTTCAATGGGATTAACTTGCTTAAAGCTCTTTGAGTGTGCCATACACTTTTCCTAATAAATAAAAAAATAATTTTCCCTTGAAATTTAAAGATATTTGGCTGTCCTGGTTAAATCTCTCGAAAAGTAAAACTAACCTGAATATATTATTACTTCCGCATAACATGAAAAGCTTATAATAATTGACTGCGAAAACAGAGTTAACAAAAAAACATTTTCAAAATTTTGCTGTTTGATCGGCCTTGAAACTTAATCAAGTTTTATCATTTCTACGGTAGAGTAAAGTAACAAACGACTACTGAACCGGGCAACTAATTGTTCAGTTACATATAAACGAATGTTTTCCATTTTCTCTGTTACGAAGGCAATGAAACTGAATCATATTTGGACTATACAGCTTTAAGTTACACAGTCAAACTCAACACATTTTTTTCACATCATAATGATCATTTTTGGCTTAGATTACTACTTTGTCAGAACCTACAAACCTAACAACTTGTACTAAATCACTCCAGAAACAGTTTTCCATTTACAAATAAATGTTTCATTTCTATTTTCTCTGCCACGAAGCTCTGAACTAACAACAGCCAAAACTCCCTCAATGCTTCATATTGCATCATTTGGATTGTTGTTTACTTAAAATATGAAAACCTAAATTAAACACAAAAGCACTCAAATGTAAATATTCCTCTCTAAGTAACCTAAAACCGCAGGATGTTCCACAGCTTAACCTAAGAGACCCTTTTTTGAGAGAAATTCTCGAGCACTGGACTAGTTTAAACTACAAGGGAGAGGAAATTCTTGATTTTTAACTCTATGGGTATATGGCACAACTCACTGATTAGAATAGATAACCGACCCATTTTCTACACATCTTGGCTTAAAGCAGGGGTAAAAGAGGTTAGAGATCTACTTAGTGAACATCAGACCTTCTTTAAGCTATAATGCATTTGTCGCTAAATACAATATTAAAACCAACTACCTTGAGTACTTTAAAGTAATAGCAGCCTTAAAACAATTCAAGAAAATGTACTCACCAGGCTTAGATAACCCATCTTCAAATAATACAGCGAGTCTTTTTGTCACACTCAAATATTAACAAAGAATGTTACAGACGCCTGCGAAAAGTAAGGCCTCTATACCATTACAGAGTCAAGAAAAAGTTGCTCTGAAGTGGATATAATAGGAGATTCGATCGTTAATTGGAGAAACTCTTACTATCTGCCATTCCTCTGTACAAGAGAAACAAAGCTCAGAGTATTCCAGTTTAAGTTTCTGCATAGACGAATTGCGACAAATGACTTTCTTTGTAAGATAGGCATAAAACAAGTGGATTCTTGTTCCTTCTGTGGGGAAACTACTGAAACTTTGGTCCACCTGTTTTGGAACTGCAAACACACCCAAGCTTTTTGGAAAATATTACTTGAATGGATTTCCCAAAAACTTGTAGATGTGAAAGACGATTTTCTCTCTCCCTCTTTCTGCCTAGGTTTAGTTGAAAATGTATCGAATCTACTTTTATGCCACCTACTACTTATTGCTAGACACTACATATATACCTGTAAATTAAAAAACTCCTTACCTAAGCTGCAATTATATATACAACTACTGTTAACCTCCATAAAAATTGAAAAGAAGATAGCTCTGGATAGTAACACCCTTAATTCCTTTAAAAAGAAGTGGAACCCATTGAAGGACGCCCTCCAGTACTAAAATAATTAATTTGAATTTTAGGAATTAATTATAAAGGTTGCTAGCTACTAGAAGTAAGCGGTTTTGTAATGTTGCTAGGTTAGTAGTGAAAGATGTTGTATTTTACAACGTTAGCAGAACGGCATCCTTGTAATGTAATGTAAGGATCGCATGGTAAAGATAGTGTAAGTAGTAGAGTAAATATTGCATTGTACTGTAAGTACAGTAAGTGTTGTATCGTATTGTAAGTGGAGTAAGTATCGTGTCATATTCTATAAGTAGGGTAAGTACAATGTAAGTAACTATGTGTTCTTGCAATAAAAAAAGAAGGTTAAAAAAATATATTCCCCTCTTAAAAGTACAAGTCTACTTACACTGCCTGTTCATGGGCACCGCCATACATGTATTGGATGATGATGGGGGACTAGTAGTACATTATGTTAAAAATTAGCCGGATTTTGGATTTCCCTTGGATTTCCCTTGGATTTCCCGCATACTAATTTGGATTTCCTCCATACTAATGAAGTGTCTAGCTAGCTAGGTAAAAATGCGTTCCTCCATATTAATCAAGTGCCTAGTCAGTGTCTTCCTGCATACTAATGAGCATCACTCTAGTTCAATAGCAACAATAGACCTGCCCAGAGTTGCCCGATCTCTTTTAACCCTGATTGGTTCATGTAGAATCTATTCTATCTTCCAAATAAAAGCGCGTAGATTTCGAAAGCGCTATCGTTCAAGTAATCGCTTCGCTAGGAAAAAAGTCTAACTGTCACCAATATTTTTTTCAGACATTGCTCCTAACATGCAAGTCAAATCAAGCGCTAATGTTGTAACTTAGTTGAAAGCATTAAAATACAGGAACTTATTTGTTGTGTGGCAACAAAACTGATCCATCTATTCGAGAAACCGCTTGGCTCTGACTGTTCTTTTATTAAGCGGTAGTTCCGTTCACACAACCAAACTCACACATGACAGAAATTTTAACCGAAAACTGCGTTCTCTTCTATCTCAATACTGAAAACCCCGATACTATCTGACTTCTCAGCTTTGGCGATGAGAGATGTGTGAGAGAAAATAAATTCTTAGCTAACTTTTTTCGTTTTCCGCTCCGTTAGTCACGCACGCGTTATGCAAAACGGATCTCAGCTCTTCTCTCAACCCTATATTTGCATACAAACTCTAAATTAAAAAAGCCCATGGGACAACCTTGAAATCACTGCCATTCAACAACGACAGTAGACGGCGTAAGTTGTTTGGAACGATCAATATAAACACGCGACTAATATGAATTACACGTTTCTTGAGAGACAAACATAAACTTTATTGTCTTTTCTCAGCGAATACAGAAACAATACAGAAAGTAATTTGAAATGAATAAACGTCAGTCATCCTCTTAAAATTCGTGTGGAGGAAAAATCAATAGTCTTCATCTTCGCTTGGAAGATAATGACTCCTCTTAAAAGTTTCTGAATCAAAGTGTTGCACTGCATGACAACCAGAATGTTTTGGAACAACACGTTTCTTGAATCATTATTAGCGAATACAGAAAGATTAAAATACACCATGAATAAAAATCAATCAAGTTTCTCTATACTACAAAAGACTTTAAACTTTCCCTCGCCGTATATTTTCTAGTAAAGTTATATCAAAGATTTCCCTCCTCCTCCTCCTCCTCCTCCTCCTCCTCAATTCTATTGTTTTCCCTCCTCCTCCTCCTCAATTCTATTGTTTTCCCTCCTCCTCCTCCTTCTCAATTCCTTTGTTTTCCCTCCTCCTCCTCCTCCTCCTCCTCTTCCTCCTCAATTCTATTGTTTTCCCTCCTCCTCCTCCTCCTCCTCAATTCTATTGTTTTCCCTCCTCCTCCTCCTCCTCAATTCTATTGTTTTCCCTCCTCCTCCTCCTCCTCCTCCTCCTCCTCAATTCTATTACTTTCCCACCTCCTCCTCCTCCACCACCGCCACCGCCACCGCCAAAACCGATATAAAGCCACATACAAGAGAAACTATGTCATTCGAGTGTCAGGAAGGGACATTTTGAGAGTGTTAAAAACTGTTAATAACACGACATTTATCGGGCCAAGAGGGCCACACGGGCCAAGAGAGTCATTTTTATAGCTGTGTTTTTCCCCAGGAGTGCGCGTGGAGATCTCGCGTGGAGTGAGCGCGCGGGCTAGACAGAAAACAAGTCATGTTTAGCAGATCAAACTGTATTTATTTACAATCTATGAAAAATTACATTCTTTTGAAATGTTAAGTCTTAAGGAAAAATCTTTCTATTTGCAATTTACAAAAAAGCAAACCGTATCTACAAAATTAATTTTTTTTTACAAACTTGAAAACTTAAATGTCGTGTTATTAACAGTTTTTAACACTCTCAAATGTCCCTTCCTGACAATCGAATGACATAGTTTCTCTTGTATGTGGCTTTATATCGGTTTTGGCGGTGGCGGTGGCGGTGGCGGTGGTGGTGGTGGAGGAGGAGGAGGTGGAAAAGTAATAGAATTGAGGAGGAGGAGGAGGAGGAGGGAAAACAATAGAATTGAGGAGGAGGAGGAGGAGGAGGAGGGAAAACAATAGAATTGAGGAGAAGGAGGAGGAGGAGGAGGGAAAACAATAGAATTGAGGAGGAGGAGGAGGAGGAAAAACAATAGAATTGAGGAGGAGGAGGAGGAGGGAAAACAATAGAATTGAGGAGGAGGAGGAGGAGGAGGAGGGAAAACAATAGAATTGAGGAGGAGGAGGGAAAACAATAGAATTGAGGAGGAGGAGGAGGAGGGAAAACAATAGAATTGAGGAGGAGGAGGAGGAGGGAAAAAATAGAATTGAGGAGGAGGAGGAGGGAAAACAATAGAATTGAGGAGGAGGAGGAGGGAAAACAATAGAATTGAGGAGGAGGAGGAGGAGGGAAAACAATAGAATTGAGGAGGAGGAGGAGGAGGGAAAACAAAAGAATTGAGGAGGAGGAGGGAAAACAATAGAATTGAGGAGGAGGAGGAGGAGGGAAAACAATAGAATTGAGGAGGAGGAGGAGGAGGAAAAACAATAGAATTGAGGAGGAGGAGGGAAAACAATAGAATTGAGGAGGAGGAGGAGGAGGAGGGAAAACAATAGAATTGAGGAGGAGGAGGAGGAGGGAAATCTTTGATATAACTTTACTAGAAAATATACGGCGAGGGAAAGTTTAAAGTCTTTTGTAGTATAGAGAAACTTGATTGATTTTTATTCATGGTGTATTTTAATCTTTCTGTATTCGCTAATAATGATTCAAGAAACGTGTTGTCCAAAACATTCTGGTTGTCACGCAGTGCAACACTTTGATTCAGAAACTTTTAAGAGGAGTCATTATCTTCCAAGCGAAGATGAAGACTATTGATTTTTCCTCCACACGAATTTTAAGAGGATGACTGACGTTTATTCATTTCAAATTACTTTCTGTATTGTTTCTGTATTCGCTGAGAAAAGACAATAAAGTTTATGTTTGTCTCTCAAGAAACGTGTAATTCATATTAGTCGCGTGTTTATATTGATCGTTCCAAACAACTTAAGCCGTCTACTGTCGTTGTTGAATGGCAGTGATTTCAAGGTTGTCCCATGGGCTTTTTTACTTTAGAGTTTGTATGCAATATAGGGTTGAGAGAAGAGCTGAGATCCGTTTTGCATAACGCGTGCGTGACTAACGGAGCGGAAAACGAAAAAAGTTAGCTAAGAATTTATTTTCTCTCACACATCTCTCATCGCCAAAGCTGAGAAGTCAGATAGTATCGGGGTTTTCAGTATTGAGATAGAAGAGAACGCAGTTTTCGGTTAAAATTTCTGTCATGTGTGAGTTTTGGTTGTGTGAACGGAACTACCGCTTAATAAAAGAACAGTCAGAGCCAAGCGGTTTCTCGAATAGATGGATCAGTTTTGTTGCCACACAACAAATAAGTTCCTGTATTTTAATGCTTTCAACTAAGTTACAACATTAGCGCTTGATTTGACTTGCATGTTTGGAGCAATGTCTGAAAAAATATTGGTGACAGTTAGACTTTTTTCCTAGCGAAGCGATTACTTGAACGATGGCGCTTTCGAAATCTACGCGCTTTTATTTGGAAGATAGAATAGATTCTACATGAACCAATCAGGGTTAAAAGAGATCGGGCAACTCTGGGCAGGTCTATTGTTGCTATTGAACTAGAGTGATGCTCATTAGTATGCGGGAAGACACTGACTAGGCACTTGATTAATATGGAGGAACGCATTTTTACCTAGCTAGCTAGACACTTCATTAGTATGGAGGAAATCCAAATTAGTATGCGGGAAATCCAAGGGAAATCCAAGGGAAATCCAAAATCCGGCTAATTTTTAACAAATATACTACTGACATACATTAGTGAACATGTTATGCAATAAAGATGCTTTTATTACTCTGATAATTACCAAGGACTGTTTATGGTGAAAACTAAAATTTTTACCTTATTTTAGCCTCGTTTGCATGCTGGCTAGAATCATGTGAATTTGGCCACGCCCATTTATCCTCTTAAAAAGGCAATTCGTCGCTGGCCCTATATCAGAAAATGATCAGTACCTATAATTGTATCATCCTGCCAAGTTTCATGCTTTATCAAAAAGTGAACGATTATGCTATTTTTCGGGCTTAACAGCTGGACTATTATAAAATTTTAAGGATGATTTAGTCGGAAATGTGATCCGTTTCTTTGCTCCTTGAATTTTATCCAAATTTTTGTTAACAATTTTTCGTTCAATTACAGGAAAGAAGAGGCCTCGATTTGGTAAACTGCATTTTGAGGAAGGTGCACATAACCTTGAACTGCAAACAAAGACTGACGAGGGAGAAACAAACAAAGAGAAAGGGAAAACAAAAAAGATCATTCATCTGACAGGTAACTAAAGTAATTAACATTTCAACTAAATGAAATTCTTGCCGTCACCTCCCCTCTCCTTTGTGATGATCCTTTGGTCTGAAATGTTGTTGTTTATGTTATTTACTGCATAAAGGTCGTGATCGGACACTTACGGATAAAAGAAATCACAGCTGTTTTTCCAGGCGAATTTTCTTTGACACTAGAATGTGAAGAAGGAAGCTCCTGAAGCTATTTTATTTCGCATTCAAGTGCATTTAGTTACCATTTAGTATAGATAAGTCCTCAAAAGGCTTATGCCGTGCTCTGAATGCTCTCTCACAGCGATTGCCAATAGCATGTGTCCCTTCGTCCACTGCATGTTACGCTGTAGAATGCAGTTTTCTCGTTCTAAAAGTTACTGTTTTGTGGACATCAATCCTCGGTTACCATAGCAGTCTGTCTCTGTTTACGTTGGACAAGATTTGAAGCCAGAAATGAAATGTTTCTCTCTCTTGACCAAATTACTACCCAAGAGCGTTCTGTTTGATCTTTGCTGTTATTAATTATTCTGGGAATTATTTTGTTCAGAGCAGCTCTAGAGCTTCACTTTGAGTGTCAACTCGCCGCTTTATGCCACAGCATACCTTTGTTGAGTTTAGCAAATTGTACTGACACTATAGAAGATCGTTAGTACCCATTCACTAAGAATTATGTCAGAAAGAATGAGGCTGATAACATTTCTGCTGGCTGTAAACATCTTCTGTGTAAAGGTGCATAAGCTTAATTAATAGTTTTAGTGACTTGGAGATAGTGGTTTCTTTCACCTGACTATCTCCGAGAAGACCATGCTTGAAATCCGAACTGACGAACATGCTCGTTGACACGTATCCTTTGCTCCCCTTGGAGCCGTTGTCGATCTCTCTTGTAAAACTTTTGTTGAAACAGTTGATTTAGATTAATTGTTTCCTATTGTGTTACAGACGTCCGCATGGTCCAACCTGGAAGGTACGTCTCCAGTGGCTTGAAGTTTGCAGGCTGCAAGCGAAGAGTAGGAGTTCACCGCAGCGGGAACCTGAGACAGGTTGCTTCTGTTATAACAGACAGACGTGTTTACAACTTGGAATTCACCGATTATTCAGATTTAAAAGCCTTTTATAATATGATAGAAGCGGTTTTCGGGGCAACATTACTGTCAAGTTAGAAATGTGGTATATTCGAATTGTACAAGTATTTTAAAAAATACTGTTTAAAGCACTGACTTATTGGGGTGAAACAGAAAGACAGGAGGAGAGCTTACGTGCGAGTATTCCGGGGGGGGGGGGGAGGGGTACAAAAAAAAGATTTAATATGGGGAGGCTCTGCCTCGAGGTCCGACCCCTTACCCTTTTATATACCATTTTTGTATACTTTCCGTTGACAAATAGTACCCCTTTCGTATACCTAAAACAGGAAGTCTTCTTGTCATTTTCATGTAACATTCAATAAATTAAAACAGTACAGTCATTAGGTATGTGTGTTCGAAATACCTAAATACCTAAATGACAGATTTCCATACCCTGTCATATACTTGAAGCGTGGAAAAGGTATCCCTTTCGGGCGGAGCCTCCCTGTAGCCATTATAGGGAGTACCCCCACCCCGGGGGAGGAGGAGTATTCATTTATGCCAAGTCTTGTACTAGATAGGAAAGCAACGTTTAGCAACGTATCTTGGGCTTGTAGAATAGTATTTTTATAGCTTTGGTGAACCTTAAAGCAACCTATTTTTGAGCTCGTAAAATAGTACTTTTATAAATTTGTTTAACCTTTAGCAACGTATTTCTAGGCTGTTCATAAAATAGTATTTTGTTATAACTTTGTTAAACCATTAATTTTAGCAACGTATTTTGGGGCTCGTAAAACAGTAATTTTTTATAACTTCGTTAAACCTTTTAGCAACTTATTCCTAGAGTGCTCGTAGAATAGTATTTTGTTACAACTGTTAAACCTTTTAGCAACGTAATTTTGGGCTTGTAAAATAGTTTTTATTTTTATTTTTAACTTGGTGAAACATTTTAGCAATGTTGGTATTTTTATAACTTTGTTAAACCTTTTACCAACGTATTTTTGGGCGCGTAGAATAGTATTTTTATCGCTTTGTTAAACCTTTTAGTAACGCGTTTATCAGACTTGTACAATAGTATTATCATAGCTTTGTTAAGTCAACTCTCAGAAACGTATTTTTAGCCTAGTGGAATAGAACATTTTAACTTTATTCAATCCCTTCAAAATATGTTTTTAGACCCGTATTTTTTTGTTAGCTTTATTCAAGCTGTCAGTTACGTATTCTCAGGCTTGTAGGATATATAGCGAAGTAATGCTCATAACTACGATGATCATACACATATTCATCCTCGAATCCTTTAATAAAGTATTTTTGGGCTCGTAGAACTTGTACAATAGTATTTTCATAGCTTTGTTAAATCAGCTCTCCGAAACGTATTTTTAACCAAGTAGAATAGAACTTTTTAGCTTTATTCAACGTCTTCAAAACATGTTTTTAGGCCCGCATTTTTTCGGTTTGCTTTATTCAACCTGTCCGCAACGTATTCGCGGGCTTGTAGGATATTTGAGGGTTATTTAGCTGGAACGAGGGGGTATGTGATGCATTCACCTGGTACCACCCCGAGGGGCGGTGCCAGGGGAATATATCCCATACCCCCGAGTGACAGGGAAATAACATGCTTATGCGTCAGTTGGTGAGGTTTTCTAAAAGAAACAGACGGCGACTAAATAACGAAAAACGTATTTCCTACTTGGTCGAGTTTTATTTGAAGTTTATTTTGAAAGGCAGATTGTGAGATTTCGACTATAAACATGTTTTTGTGATTTGCGGTTTTCTGAATTATTTGCAACAATGCGTTGACAACTTGTTTTGTTTTCTGGTACGTAGTGGGATTGAATTTAGTTCTGTATTATTTACACAACAATATGTATAGATAATTTCTTTTGTCTGCAGGGTATGCGTGGTTAACATGTTTGTCACTTTTGCATAAACAGTGCATTCAGTACACTACAGTCACGTAGTTGAACGGCTACTGTTAAATTTTGGGAAAAGTGAGCTCTCGGCTAGCATTGTAGCATTGTTATACCAGCTGTTAGGGACAAATCTGAACCACTGAAACTCGGTCATTGGAATATACATTTATTTTTTATATATAGGAATACGTTTTAACGAGTTCCTACGAGTTTCTGGGTGTTATGCGTTTAAATAAATTTTGATTTGTGTTTGATTGTCTGTAGTGATTCGTTAAACTGTTTACCGTAGAATCAACGAACCACTTCTAGGGTTAGTGCCTCAACGGTACCCATTATCTGAGTTGGCTTCCACATCACCAATTTAAATGAAAAAAAAAAAAGAATTTAAAAATGGCATGTTACCGGAATATATAAGTGACTTGTTCGTTGTTCGTAATAATGTGAAGTGCTTGAGAGGCACCAACAAGCTCGTCGTCCCGCGTAAGAAAACAAACTTTGGCCTAAAATCTATAACTTTTATTGGCGCCAAAGTGTGGAATTCCCTACCGGATGAATTGCGTTCGGCGACAACCCTTAAGGAATTCCGAAATGATGTGAGGGAGCTGCATTTGTGATGTGCTGTTTGCTGTGATTCACTGTAATAATTTTAGGATTCAGGATTGTTTGTTTATTTATTTATTTTTTTATTTATTTATTTATATAGTTAGTCATTAACTGATCATGTATTTTTTACATATATAATTATTATTTTTTTTTTATACTTTTCTCGGCATATTAGCATATATTGCTTGGAGTCTAATCAGCCTCATCAACCAGAGTTAAAATAGTTACCTACCTACCTACCTACCTACCTACAGGGTAATCACAACCTGTCAGAATCTGCCTGTTTTCCTCCAAGAGTATATCGCAACACAACCGGTATGTGGAAAAAAAAAAGGTTCTTCGACACTCACAGTTAATGAATCAGCCATGTCATCACCGCAAAATCACTTCGAGTGACCATCGATATCAACTCGATTGGAGCAGTGAACAGCAGTCTAACAAAGAAGGTCGCTTCTGGCATTGGCACCTTGTCCCTCAAGCGACTTTGCATCTGATATATCAAGCTCTCATTCAGCCACATTTTGACTATTGCAATATTGTGTGGGGAAACTGCGGGATAACCTTACACAACAAGGTACAAAAACTACAAAACAGAGCAGCCCGTGTTTTGATTTATTCCAATTATGATGCTGATGCTGGTCACTTCTTTGCTCTCCTGGGATGGAAAAACTTAGCTTCCCAGCAGCAAATACAAAGAGCTACAATGGTCTATAGAATAAGTCTCTGCACGGTTTAGCTCCAGATTATTTATTCTCTAAATTTGAAAGGCGAAAAACTGTGCATTACCTAAGAGACTCAGCATAAATTCAATCTTCCATTCCCGCGTAAAAACTATGATAAAATAGCTTTATTTATAGTGGCGTTCGAGAACATCTCTCTTCTGACAGGTCCTCACACATCTTTAAACACTTGCAAAGCTCAGAACCTTGTCGTGAATCTTGTTCTGCGAATTGTTTCGAAATCGTTGATTCTGCCTCCACTAAATTTCTACTTTAACTTAAGGAGGCCATGCACACTAACTGGGAATAGCCCAATTTAAATCAACAAGTTCATCATGTCAACCTGACACTTACGCCAGTTAGGCCTTATTTTCCTTCACCTGTTTATTACTATATACTATATAAATGACTGTAATTGAACGAGTTAATGAATTACGTCAAACGGCGCGTAAGCGACCGGACAAGCTGAAACTGTAAAATTCCGCTGAAGAAGACATTTAAGTCGAAACCGGTCCGGAGAATGGCTTGTTTTGGTTGAGACGGCTGGATCGGCACCCAACCATAAGTGTTCATCCTTAATTTCCAGTGCGAAACCGCAAGGGGGGTTCCATTAAAGGCGTTGGGAAGCAGGCAGGATCTCTCTCAGGACCCTCTCCTGGAAAGAGAAATTCTGTGCAAATTATATATATATATATAACTTCACAGGAGTTCAGGCTTCAGGAGTAATCATCGTTTTATTGCGACAGTGCTGTTTCGTATGGTTCAAAATTATATGACCACACTCATCAGGCAACTTCAACGATTTAGTATTAAAACTAACAGAACTGGCAGTAAAATATAATATGGATGGTTGTCATGGGGATGCGTCTCATTCAAGACATTGTATCTAGGTAACAGATGCTTTTTGTCTTAGTTACGTTACTCTAAAGTTCTGGAGCACATATCTGTTTCTGTGGGGGCATGAACTCGCTAGCTCGTTTCGCCTGTTTAGGCTACACAGCTCTACGTGTAGACATTCCAAGAAATTCCTCATAAAGACAGTGCTCGCTTAGATTAACCAATCATATCCGTCTACGTATCACGCCGCTAGGCATTATTCTGTATTTTCACATTTTGTGTATATTCTTATGTGTCCGTTATTTTTGGCAAGTTGGCTGATGATTCCTTCGCAATAAGCATGAAACACTGAGTAGCAATAAATGTCTTCGACCTAGTACAGTAAGTACAGTAATCTGGAGACCCAGGTTCGATTCCTGGCTGAGCCACATTTTCATTTAATTACTTAGTTGTGTAGATTTCTGTTCCCAAATTAACCTTGGGCAACTGATGAAGTCTTTTAATAAAGACGAAATATTGGCAAAGTCGTATTTTCCAGTTCTTGGCTATTATTTTAATTCGTCTGGAGACACAACCACGACAGTGGATGTTTTTGACATTATTATTATATGTATGTATATATATATATATATATATATATATATATATATATATATATATATATATATATATATATATAGACGGTTGAAAGCGCTTCCTGGGCCAACGAAAGATGCAGAACCAAAAGGATCACTAATGATTCACAGTCCTTATTCGGCGAATGATAAAAAACAGTTAAAAAGACCGAAAATGGACAACTTTTGGTTCAAAAAACGATAAAAATTTAAAAATTTATGATTAAAAAACGTTTCGGTCTCTCGACCTTCGTCAGTTACAAACAGAATGTTAAAAACCTACAACTTAAATATGATTTTACAACAATGGTTACAAATTACATACGGGTTACGTAACTCAGACAATGAAACGAACAACAATAGGTGTACAAAAAGTATGAAACGACTACGGTAAATTAACAGGATGCGGAATAACAACAATAATAGAACTAGTGATAAATGTTATGTAATTGTCGCAGCGCAACAGGTTCCCCATCAAGGGCCTCTGAATCATCATACCTGTCAGTATCGTAACAAAATCCCTAAAGAGGGCCCTTAAACAATAAGTAATAATTTCCCAACAAAGAGCCTTTGAATGACCTAGCTAGCACAAAAATAACAGAATCCCCAAAAGAGGGCCCCTGAGCGCTGAAACAACTACAAGTGGTAAAGATTACAATTAATGAGTCGGTACACACTGACTTGTTAAAATATATAAAAATAAATTCACTGCCAATACGCACCTTAAGAAAATCGCAACCTATTGTCCAAACTCTGCTGAAATTAAGTATAATGGATGCGGTTTTTTGAATGAAATTCTTGTCTTTTATTGAGTCCATAAGGTGAAAGGGAAAACAACTGCGCACTCCAGTATGCTTCTTTCGTAATTAATAGCTGTTCAGTGTTTTCGGACGTGTTAGTTTGGATTTGATCGATACATTGAAATGTAAAGTCCGATAGCACGTGCGGAGTTCGGTTGAAGTGTGTGGCGACCTCGCAAGTCTTCTTATTGGTTCTCATGGACGATTTGTGATTTCTAAATCTAACTTTAAATTCCGTGGTGGTCGATCCAACATACTGGAGATTGCATTTCTTACAATGAACCAAATAAATCACATTTGAGGAATTACACGAAAGTTTCTGCCGAACAAAATAGGTTTTACCAGTTTGTGCGCTGGAAAAAGTTTGAGAGTTGACAAAGAAATTCTTGCAAAGATCGCATCTAGATTTATCACATGTGAAACAGCCGGCTGTGGATGCTGTATTTGATTGAAGCGAGCTCTTACTGCACTTAGAAGGTGCCAAAATTTCTTTGAGGTTCTTAGGTCTGCGAAAAGATGAAATAATAGAATTCGGTGGGAAAAGCTTCCTAAGTTTTGGAGATGAAAGCAAAAGATGAATATGCTTTTTGATTAACCTATTAATAGACGGTAAATTGGGATTATATGTGAGAACAAAAGGAAAAATCTTTTTAGACTCCTTGACTTTGGCTTTAAGTAAGTCATTTCTCGGAATATTCGCTGCCCTAGAAAATTCACGTGAAACCAATTCTGCCGAATATCCCTGTTCGATTAGATAGCCCTTGTACTCCTCCAGTCTTTTGGCGAGAAAATCGTCCTCAGAACAATTCCTACGTAGTCTCGAAGCGACCCCAAAGGGGATCGCTTTGAAAACATGTTTAGGATGGGCACTCGACGGGGGAAGGTACAAGTGGCTATCAGTAGGCTTAGAATAAACATCAGTTTGGATATAACCATCTACCAAATGGAGTGTGACATCTAAAACATTGAGTTTGCTTGCGGAATAAACCAATTCAAATTTAATGGTGGGGTACAGCGAATTAATGTACCCAGTGAAAGAATTCAGCGCAGCAAGACCCTGTTGCCAGAGATCAAAGATATCATCACGATATCTCCACCATTGTGAGGGCTTAATAGGGCCACAATGCTTAGCTTTGTGGTCTATTTCGCCCATAGCTATATCGGCATAGCTACAGGCATTTTTGGGTCCCATAGCTGTGCCGTGAACCTGAAGGTAAAATTTCTCATTGAAAACTGAGTGATTGCTTTTGAGGCAGATCTCTACAGCTTCCAAAATACAATTGGTGGATGGAAGTAGTTGATCTCTGGCATCAAGTGCTCTCCTGACCGCTCCTAATCCTAGTTCATTATACTTATACTTATACTTATACTTATACTTATACTTATACTTATACTTATACTTATACTTATACTTATACTTATACTTATACTTATACTTATACTTATACTTATACTTAGGGTTATCACGGTTGTTAGTATATTTAGGATATTTTAAATTTTTATACTTGGCTGACGCCCCTACTGGAAACCAGCTATTTTTTTTCTTTTTACAATGTCGAATAGGCTAGCGTGATAAAATAAAGTTCTTATCTATCTTTTTTATCTTTATCTTTAGTCATTTCAGAGGTCCCCCCCCCCCCTCCTTGTTGACTCACGCTAACGCGCGTTCGAAGTGAGCAACCCCCCCCCCCCTCCCCCTGATTGCAAACTTGCTTCGCGGGCCCTGGATATTTTAGTCACCGCTTTCACCGACACTGAGGTGAATAATTGTTTTAGTCTGGAGCCCATTGGGCATTCACACAAGCTGAATAGCTAGCGGACCAATACATTACTTGATGTGTGACAATATACCGAAAAGCGGTCGGAAATTTTAAAATCTCGCGCGTCGACTGTTCGGAGGTGAATAGTACTTTGTTAATCACCTCCGAGTTAACCATGAAAACGCCTTGACAGGAATAGTCCAGTTTCCAGTTCGCGATGACCGCTGAATAAAAGCACTGAGAACGCATGTGTACAGGGTTAGCCTCTATCTCTGTCATTTGTTTAATTTTCAAATTTCATGCACCTTCCCGCCGGTATTTGTGAATATTTTACTTTAGGTCGAGGCAAACCTGTATCAATGTGTTATCGGTGTTTGTATTCAGCGGTAATCTTAAATACGAAAAAGGGCTATAAAGAACAGTTGTACGCTCCTAGGTAATTGAAAGCAACAGTGGTGACAAATAATCAATCCCCTGAACGGAAACCCAGCACATTTTGTTGTTTCCTTTCCTAGCTTCTGTCCATTTGACGTTAACACCGTTTGACTGATGTCCTGCTGTTCTACGCCAAATTGAAATTTCCATCATCATCATCATCGTCGTTGTCGTCGTCGTCATCATCTTCATCATTGTTATTATTAATTATTATTATTATTATTATTATTAAAGCTTCACGTTAAGTATGTTTTTAAGCCTTTTAATGCAAGAAATTGAATACGAAAATTTTATTTTTGCTGAAAGAGGACATAAAATTTAAGAGAGCGTAAGATTTTGTTAAGAGTTGATTATCATCTTCTCAAGTTTTTTTCCATTATAAAATTATTATTATTATTATTATTATTATTATTATTTTCATTATTATTACTATTATTATTATTATTATTATCATATTAAAACTGGTCGTCTGAAAAATACTTCAATTACAGCATACAGTGAAATCCTAGCAACCAAACAGATCAAATTGAACATATTGTTTTTGTAACGAAGTATTTTTTTATGCCGGTAAAAGTGAAGAGAAATTAAGAATCTTTATTGCCTAATCTTACTAACTTGCCGGCCCGTCATGACAAAAAGTAAGTTGCTGTGACATTAGCTCGAGAAAACACTTCCAAAACATGCTGAAAACAACAACAAAGACATTAACAACGACCGCGATGTGGCTACGTTTTGTCAACAAAACATTTATTTTCCGTCTCGGCTATTCAAACTATTTAGGTAGACTATTTTTAGTTTCTATATTTTCTTCTACTAAATCAAGTAACACGTCTGTTTCCACAGTGAAACAAGACTGATTTTCTAAACAAAGCGATGTTAAAGTCTAATGCAACAGGTGGTGGTGTTTCAATGGCAACTGAGTTCAAACGCTAACTTGGCCTAGTTATATTCGAAGAAATATTCCTGCAGATGTTTTGAGCTTTATCTTTCTCCGATCTGAGTGAATTGACACACTAAAGAACAACGCTATAAATGACAACGATTCCCTCATTGAAAGGCGTCATCCATACATGAGTCCATGACTTGATTATTTAAGTATATCAGCCTAATATTATTAGTTAGTTAATGAAAACGAAAACACGTACAGCTATTACTTAATTATGCACCCCCCCAAAAAAATTGCAATTCGACCGGGGTCGATGGTGTTTGGGAAAAAGAAAAACAATGCACTCCCTTCCTAAACTACAATTTAATATAAATCGTACTTAAAATTATTTTTTTTGGTAATAGTCTATGATACTAACTCTGTGCTACAAATCCGTATACTGGCACTTAATGCGATAACTTTCAAACAAGTGAAGTAACCCAAATGAGAAAATTTACGGCATTAAACCACGAAAAAAAATCCAAAAAAAAGAGAGATGGCCATCCAGACTAGGAAAATCGAAGGGCCACAGCTCGCAGGGTAAAGTCCACGAGAAGTGCAGAAACAAATTAAACGTACACACTCACACATACACACAAACACACACACACACACACACACACACACACACACACTCACAGACACACACACACACACACACACACACACACACACACAAACAAACAAACAAAAAAAAGCGACCATCAATTTCAGGAACTGGTATCCCTGTCTTGTGTTGTCTTGCCTATACGGGGAGGCCGCTCCCGAAAGGGGTTCTTTTTCACGCTCCAGGTATATGAAAGGGTAGGGATTTCACGAGTCGAAATAAACTGGTATATGATAGGGTAGGGAAATCTTTCATTTAGGTTTTCAAAAGGGCCTTTCATTAAAATATTTCGAACACCCTATACCTTACGACTGTACTGTTTTAAATTATTGAACGTTACGTGAAAATGACAAGAAGACTTCCTGTTTTAGGTATACGAAAGGGATACCATTTGTCAATGGAAGGTATACGAAAGGAGTACCTTTTCCGTCAAAAATGGTACATAAAATGGAATGGTAAGGGGTCGGACCTCGGGGCGGAGCCTCCCCGTACTAAATTTTATTTAGTACCCTTCCCCACTTCCCTCGCCTGGCCTTGTGTTTGCAATGAGACCGCACAGGACACTTAATCTCGTTACGAGTATGTATTTAAAATATATTTATTCTAAATGTATCGATACATTAGATGCTCGGTCTATTGCTAATTGTATGCGTGATTAAAATATGATTAAAATGTCGATTTTTTAATACATTGGCGGACTCGTTCGTTCTTAGGAGGCGCAAAATACTGCAATTTTGGGTGCTCACCATTTGTCAGAAGAATCTGGATGGAATGACCGTTGAATAATGGTAAACAATTTTCCGAACTTACCGACCAACGGGATGAGATTTGCGCTTACCATCTACTGCAAGGCGTTCCCTCGTGCGCACTCATTGTTCTGGCGCAAAAGGACCTGGAAACGGAACGTTCCGCTCAAATGGTAATCAATTTTCCGAAATTCCGTATCGAACGCAAAAAGAGGACTACCTTTGGAGGTTTTCCACAATTTCCGTAAAGATTTTCCGGGAAATAACCTTACCCTTTGATTTCAAACAGAAATTTCCGGATTTTTCTGACAAATGATAAGCACCTTTGTGTCCAAGTTTTCATCACGGATATAGAATTTCAGAAACTGATACACCGGGGAGATAAACTTAGTATGCTATACTGTGACAGGAGCAAAATTGCAAAAATAAACTTCACGAAGAATTTCAGACGCTTCAAAGTCTAAGTTTCATAGCTTTACTCCTATTCATAGTTTTACTCCTATTAAAGGCAATAATTTTCAACGGTTCTTGAAAATGAGACATCTGCTTCTGCAACATCACAGAATAGGTTGCCCTCTATCACTAAGTAATAAAACCATTCTTCTCAGGGCCTCTTCATATGAGCATGACAACTGGACTGGCTTGGTTAGCGGGATGAATTTTGTCATCTTTTCGTATGGGACATTACAGCTTGGTTACCGAGATAAAAAGTGGTCACAACCACGTGACCACTCCGGCGTGAAATCTAACGAACAAGTCTGGAGATAATCTTTCGCTTTTAACGGTTCTAGAAACATCAAAATCCTTTTCTTTACTTTAACTGTCAAAATAAATTATTCCGAATTTAAAATAGAAGAAAAAAGAAGTCGTGAAAATGTTCTATTGAGGAAAATGCATTGCATCATTTTTATACCTGTAACCGGGGATAGACTGTCCATATGACACAAATTCAGCCCGGTTCACAAATTCAAATCCAGCCCGGTTACCGCTATCTCTCTCTGAGAAACAGAGATCCCAGCAACCTTGGCCAGCCCGCCCTTTCAAATGAATATATCGGAATTGTTCACAAAGCATTTAGTGGTAAAACGAGATCTCGTTTACCGGCTCATATGAAGAGGCCCTCAATCAGAAAACTCGACACAAAAAGTATAAAATATCACCACCTATGAAACGACAATCATGATGTAATTCCATCATCTATCAAGATCTCTGTCAAATTTCAGTGGAATTGTCCCCCAAAAGTCAGAGATTTGAGGCTTGAAAATGAAACACCCACTCCCAAAATTTGGCTCGTGAATTGACTCATAGGCAGGATTAATAAGAGAAATTTGGTTTGGAAATTTATATCACATAATCATTAAATTGCGAGGCCAACACAGATAGAAAATTTGTTATCACTCTTTCTCCTTCTCTCCACTGTCTCCACATTCTGTCGTCCAAGTATGCTTGCAGATCGTCAGTGCTTATTCCACGACGGTTCTTGACCCCGAGCTTCAAGTTGTTCCATGCAGACTCGACCTTTTGAGTGTGAACCCCGTTAGTAGGATCCACGAAGTTATCAGAGTGAACTACGATGCGATGACGCGAAACATGATTGGGGAGATGCCGTTCTAAGCCCTGATAAGCCCCCCAGTCATCTGTGTAAACTTCGCTTCCCGGCTGAAGACATTTTGCTAATATTGGAAGAAGGGTGGCTCTGTCTCTCCTTTCCACCACTTGATAATACCCTCTCGCTGGTCGAGTCATAGTTGACAAGACACCAAAGACCCACACCTCGGCTGTTCGACGTCCTCTATCGTATTATCATGGGAATAATATGTAAGTTTATTTCAATTAGCACAGAGCTTTGTTTGCCCTGGAACGGGAATACATTGCTTTTAATTTTTGTTGAAGTAAAATTAAACACCAATAAAACGACATGCAGTTGACGACGGTTTTACGAAACCCGATTTGATAGGCTCGGTAAGTGTCTCATCTCCTTGTCTTTTGCCACCTTATCGGCTAGAGCAAACGGTCTTTGAAACAACGGAACCCTAAACTCCAACAGCTCATTGGCTAGGTAACAAAGTTAACCGTCTATTGTTATAGAGGAAATTATCTCACCTTTGCCTTGTGGTTAAATTTGCTCTCTTCACATTTGACTACAGCTGTCCCTGGAAACGGTATAAAAGGATTCCGTTGTATATCTGTCGAGCAGACGTCCTCTAAGATCCTAAAACCCTGCAAACTAGGTTTTCGTTTAGCGATAACATCCTTGCAGCCCTTCTGCGAGGTTCTTCTTGAGCATTAAGTCGCCAAGGGGTATTTTTGGAAACTTGTCAAAGAAGCTGTTAGTGCGCAGACTCTTCTTTTTACGGCATACTGAACATCTCCTTAAAAAAATGAAGCAGAACACTGTACGCACTGGCCTAAAGGACTCGCGAGTAGACGCAATTTGAAAACTTGGGTCTACTTGCGACTCCGTTTGGCCAGCACTTGCGATGACTCGCGCTCACTTTGGTCGAGATCAAATTTTTACGCGAACGTTTTTCACCGTTTGGCCACCCAACCCAAGTCAACGCAAGTCAAATGACGTCCATTCATTGTCATAGCAACCTATTAACCAAAGAATTGTCTGCGACTTCCGTGTACTTACGAGGACACTTGTCATTATGCAAGTTCAGTTTGCGGCTAGTTTGGCTTAAAAAGCACTGTAGTATTAATAATAGAATCTAATTATAAAACGGAGAAATTTCCCTATTACTATGTGAGCCGGGTGTACGTAGTTGAAATTGAAACTTACACGTAGCTTACAATGTATTTGACCGCAAAACACTTTTTCATACCAAATGAAACGGGTGGGAATGACAGACCGCGGAACAAAGCTCTATCTGGTAAGGGTTCGATAATGTTCGATCAATGAAGCGTCTGATTTACGCACGTTCGATTGTGTTCGATTGACAAGACGTCTGGGAGGGTGAGTTCCCATTATGTTCGATTGCCGAATGGCTACGCCGAGTTTTGTTGATGTCAGCCTCCACGCTCTTATATAAAAAAAATATTTTAAAAGAGAGCGTATCCTGAAGTTGATACTTTTTGTTAATTAATGCGAAGTGTGGTCACTACACTTAATTTATAAACACAAGCTAGCGATCAATCCTAAATTTCTAAATTAACGTTGCCGCCAGAGCGCGCTTTCTAGGTTGCTTTCCAATCGCAGTACCTACCAGTTCGAGTCAACTTGAATACTTAAATTTCTTTCTTTTTTGGGGGGGGGGGGGGGGGGGGCTTGTTCTCGTTGCTTCCCGGCAAAAGTTGAATAAGATAATGCTATAAACGTATAAAAAGTAGAACAAGATTCATACCATTGATAGCCATCCACGTGGGCGCCTGACTGGCAACAAGAGTCATGTTCGAATTGCATCGGCCGCAAAAAAGGGGATTTTCAAGAAGAGAGCGTCCTTGCAACCAGCGCACTTGTCTATCAGTCGAAGCCCGCTTAAGCTCCATAAAATATTGCAGATCCATTCCTAGTAACGACTCTCTACTTAACAGTGTTGTCAATGACGAGGCGTTTTTGGTCATACACTGAACAGCTAATTGTCTCGGAATGGTCAATGATTGAGGGGTAGCATTGTCAGAGAGATGAGCCCCTTGGGGCAAGGAGGGTACAGGCTGCCGCTGATTACGCAGGCAAATGTTGCACAAGACGCTGGAAGTTCAAATCCACTCGAATCTGGCAACGACATACAAAATAATTTCAACATTTCAGCATCATAGAGATAATACACAATTACTGTATCCCGCGCAATAGCCCCGAAAGTCAGCTTTCAATGGATTTTCGCGCGCCAGCATAAATTATGTCGGCTAATTCAATGATATCTACTGCTATTTAATTTATCTTTCGGGGTGTTTGGAAAAAGTAAAAGAGACGGAAAGAAGGATCTTCCTTAAAACGAGACGATCACCCACTGTTTTTCCCGCCATATTTGGAAAGTATGCCTATGCGCATGACCCCAAAACAGCGTCCCTCTCTCAAATTACACGCCACGCCGCGGTTAAAATACATGCAGTAGGATGGAAGGAGAGTTTTACCTTGAAATATACGCAAATTTTCGATGATCATTTTAAATCATCAAGAGAGAAAGTATTTCCAAAGTATCGATGTTGGAGCCACGTGGCTATGAAGCTAGCTACAACTGGTAAGTAATGAAATATTTCAATATTTATTCCCTGGCTTTTAAGCTAAGTCGAAGCACTCTCGAATCAGCTCAGCCGGGCTTGAAATTGCAAGTTTAAATAGCAGTTTCGCGTATGCAGATGCCACATCCTTTTTTTGTTTATGAAACTTTTACTTTCTACATTGTAAGCTCTTGTACATTCTTCACATCGGTTCGTTGGGATTGAAGTTGTATTTGAACGAATGTCATGCAGCCGAGCAGACTTAGTGGGTGAGTCAGTGGGGACACTGTCATGGATTGACATGCGCAGCATTTCTCACATGGAGAGATTTCCTGAACGCGTTGTCTTTAGAAGTTTACATTTTTGAGGCTAACAGAATGTACAGTTATCTGTAAACGAATATTTGGACTCCATGACGTGTAAAAGAAGCCAAAACTTAGGCAGTGTTTGTTTTTGACAATCGAGTTCAGTAAAGTGTGACTGGAAACACTGTCGGTAGTACAAGCACTCACCTCTCACACAAACAATTTTTTCTCTCCAACATACCTCAACACATTGCCGATCTTTAAATGCCCTTTCAAAGCTGAAAGAGAGTAAATTTGTTTGCGAGTGATGACCTTGAAGTCAAATGACGGTTAAATAGGAAAAAATTATGCCATGTTTTTAGTACTCACAGCTTGAAAGGTTTAATTCGTGACACAAACACACACACAAAAAAATACTATGCTAAATACAACTTTTAAAGCGACGATACTAAATGTTAAACAGCAAACAATGATATGATGGTCTGACATTCCAGCAACTACAAATGAGTCCCGAAGGTGGAATCAATTGATTATTAGCTTCATTGGCTACTGCACTTCGATCGATTACACTGCTGTGTACGTGGACTTTCTCACGAATTTGGGCCTTAAAACTGTTTTTCCTCGTTGTAGATGCGTTGATGCATTTTGACCCCCATTACTTTGCTCTCTCCAGGAGACTGAATGACCATTTTCGCACCAAGTTTTCAAACACCACTTTCGAAGGTCGACACCATTTTGAATGTAGCTTGATTTCAAAAGCCAGCGCATGCAAGAAGATGACAGTGTCCCTTTATGAGGGTCCCCCAGGGGTTTTTGGGGAACAAGGGAACACGGGAAATTTGGCAATGGGAACACGGGAACAAAGCAAAAAAATCGTAGGGAACAAGGGAACATCAAATAGGTTAGGGAACAGGGGAACAAACACAAAAAATTACAAGGCCCTACGATTTTTACATAAACGTGGGGGTGATAGAAGATTTTCTGCTGTTTTCTGATTTCTTTGGCAAGTTTTTGTTGCCATCTTTCGTGTCTACTCGTCTCTGACCGTTTCTAGCTCTAGAAATAACGATCAAAATTTATCAGCAACACTGTAGACCTTCAATCAGTTATTTTGTTTTGTTCAGATTGGTTAATTAGGACGTATATGCAAAGAATAAGAGATAAAATTTAATCTTGAAAGGGCAACAAGGGAACAAGGTGTAATTTTGGACGGGAACAGGGGAACAGAGTTAAAATTTTGAAGGGAACACAGGAACACAGACCCCCCTGGGGGACCCTCCTTTATCTATGTGGGTACCAAAGAGTTCCGTGTATGTATATTGTGGTGGGACATCTTTCATTAATTTATTCTTGTAATCATGGGCAAATGCTGAGAATGCAGTTTCTTTCGAAATTGGTCAAATAATTTTGATGGTCCAGCACAACAGCAAGCAAACTGAATATGTGAATTAATGATCATCGCAGTTATGAACACTACTGACCTCTGCAAAACCTGTGCAATTCATTCTTTAATCTGTAGTTCAAATATAAGATTTTCATTATTTATTCTCATATAGTAAGTGAACTTGTTTGTGAAACAAAAAAATATACTGTTAAGCTGACTCCATGGGAAAATTATTGGTCATGCAACAATGCAACAGACTCAAACAAACATGCAAGTGAGAAAATAACATTTATTTCTCTTGGTCTGCCAATAGTTTGTACATGACCATGTAAACTCTTACTCATCTGTGGGACACTGGAGAACCCACACGGTGTTAAAAAAGGATTAGGGAATTCAGTCCCGATGTCATGATCAATCTCTATGGACTGATAGCAGCTGCCATTGGCACTACACGTGTGGACTTGTGATCTCACCCTACAGAAGAATAGTACACTGCCATGAGACTGTGATATGTGCAGTACATGAATACATACATGTAAATACATTCTTTCTTTCAGGTAGAGGGAAAATCCACCTATTACTTGGTTGAAAGGTAAGGGGAGTATTTTTCATGTTACAGGCCATAGGTATAACACAAAGGTATACTAAAATTTATTAAGTATAACAATTAATGAACACTTGAATTTTTTGACTGGTCAAACTTACTACCAAGGTTGTTAAGGATAGAATTCCTTATAAAATACTTTAGTTAGGTGAAGTATGGAATAAAATAAAAGGAAAAGGTCACAGTGCTAAACATAACCACAGTTGTCACTTTTGATGAAGGCAACACATCATATATCATATAAAATTACTTGAAACATGTCTCTGAATTCCATTATTGTTGTAAACTTGGCCACCTGATACATTGGCAGTGTATTGCTATTGTTTATTTTATGATAGACCAACATTGTAAGTTACAATGTACAGTGTACTAATTTTCGCTTTTAAAATAACTGCTTCACCCAATGAAGCAACATGATTATAAATACCTAAAATGTAGAAAGATACCCATACATGATAACCATTGCAATTTAAAGATTTTAAGGTTAAAACACTGGCACTAAATGTCTGGATGATCATGCAGTGTAGTAAAAGTGTAGTCCAGTTTTCAGTTGTCATGAAATTTTGAATAGAACACAGTACTGGAGGAAAGATTGCATGAGCCAAAACAACGTCTGCGTAGGAGGTCAAGTACAGCTGGGGTTGGCTAACACTATCACTGGTATATATCTTGGTATGGCTATCCACATTCAACATGATAATTTACCGTGGTGAATGATTAATATTGGAGTACTTGGATTGACTGACAGTATCAATGGCTGTCTACATTCAACGTATCAATTTGCTGTGGAGAAAACTTAACAATGGAGGATTTTCAAGGATGTCCACCGGTTTGTGAAGTTTATTTTAGTTTTCCAAGAGGTAAAAAGGAAGTGCGGTGAGAGACGAAAGTCTCAAGATGTTCAGTTGGTGAAGATCAAGTGTGAGATTTAGAAGATGGAAAAATCAACATGTCTCTTAAGTTACGTTTTGATGTAGATGAAGCCACCAGAGACTTTCGCAATGTATCGTTTTAGGTTGTTTTACAAGGACTGGTTGTCGTGATAAAATAGTCTGATATCATAACTTTGAAAAAATTTTACCAATTCAAAAAAAGAATGCTTCAATTCCCAACATAACATGATTAAATGTGACCAAGGCTTTCATCAAACAAAAATTTTAAGGATCTCAAAACTTTGAAGCCTTGAAAATTAGTGTGCCCAGCATTAAATGTAGAAAAGTAAGCATAAAGAATAAACATAACCATTGCAATGTAAAGTTTTAAAGGTCTAAACACTAGTGCTAAATGCCCAGATAACCATACAGTGAAGGTCAAGCATAGTAAGTACATTTGCCTCACAGTATCACTGGTAAATATCTTCAAACCACAATGCTGGAGGTTACAACAATGACATCCACCAAGAACAAGAAGCTCATGGAAATGTCCAGGATGGAAACAAGAATAACCACAGAAGGGGAATATCATTTTTAGGATACCATACTTAAAAACTGACAGCTTTAACTGTAGCCTTTTTAACCATAAACGATGTAACCTTACTCATTTTTACTTGTCTAAGAAAATCATCAGTAAATAAAAGGAAAAAGAGGTGCAAGATGTGTAAGTTCACTGGAAACATAATAATAACCGTAAAAATAGAAATTAACCTTAAACAATTATCAGTCATTGTTTAAGAGGTCACATGGTATATTAATATCACCATAGAGAATAAAACTTGCCCTTGAAAACTAACAAACACAATGACAAACATTGCATAATTAGCAGTACTCTCAGAATTATACTCAGCAATGACAATCGATGACAGGGAAATAATGGATGGCAACTCCAGTCAATAAAGTAAGGTTAAGTTCTTCAAGTTTTGTCGTTGTGGCTTGGATAATCACCATAAAATAATACTAGTTGCCTTTTCTTTTAAGAAAAATATTAAATCTACTCTTTGTGTTACAGCCCATGTAAAATGTAATAGAAAATGTACTTCTTAACAATTTGAACAAACTTTATGACAAATTGCAATGACAGTACCCCTTTAAGATTACCTGAAGTATGACTGGGCCATTATTTACTGTAACATAATTCTTAATTGAGCCAGGTCCTATGTGTCCACGCTCTTAATGAGCGAGGATCGTTGCCTCCAGGCTCTTAAGAATGTAACCCTAGTTGACAGCATTCTTAATTGAGCCAGGTCCTATGTGTCCACGCTCTTAATGAGCGAGGATCGTTGCCTCCAGGCTCTTAAGAATGTAACCCTAGTTGACAGCATTCTTAATCGAGCCAGGTCCATTGTGTCCACGCTCTTCATGAGTGAGGATCGTTGCCTCCAGGCTCTTAAGAATGTAACCCTAGTTGACAGCATTCTTAATTGAGCCAGGTCCATTGTGTCCACGCTCTTCATGAGCGAGGATCGTTGCCTCCAGGCTCTTAAGAATGTAACCCTAGTTGACAGCATTTTTAATCGAGCCAGGTCCATTGTGTCCACGCCCTTCATGAGCGAGGATCGTTGCCTCCAGGCTCTTAAGAATGTAACCCTAGTTGACAGCATTCTTAATCGAGCCAGGTCCATTGTGTCCACGCCCTTCATGAGCGAGGATCGTTGCCTCCAGGCTCTTAAGAACATAACAGTTTGCTCATAGAGACAGGACTATTCGGTGAACAACTTTTGTGCAACAAACTTTAAAGAGACCAACTTTTAAGTTACCAACTATTAAGAGAAACGTTTGATAGACCAGACAGTGACTTTTGACATGTAATACCTATTGGAAATTCATTGACCAAAACGTTGTATGAATAAAAATTCTTGGTTGGAAAATGAAAAAAAAAAAATCAATGTTGATTTAATGCATTACTTGCATTAGTACAGGATGTTGAGGTGAATTTGACACCACATATGTCACTGACAGCTAATAATGACAAGTATTAATACTAACAGTAATTATTCTAACTTATTAATAATGTGGTTTGGATTTATACTCAACATCCGGGTGCTATCGCAACGACAAGGATCCAGTGGGTTCATGTTTTTTTGCTCATTAGAATAGGATGAGGGAGGTATGCTGCCCAGGTTAGGCCTAGCTGTGTATTTTTCCATGCTGGTACACAGCTAGGCCTCACCTGGGCCGTATACTTCCCTTTCCCCTTTTTTTCTTACAGGACTCCAGTTATCAGAGAAACAATCATTTCCTGGCTCACTTGCTGGTAAGCAAAATGAAGATATACATAACTAATCATATTACAGTAAGCAACCTGTAGCCAAGCCCGAGTTAAGATAATATGGATAATAACAAAGTTCTAGCTAGGCGGAAATGAAAGGGCACCCCACTCTGCCATTTTCTTGCCTGCCCTTTCGTTATGCTGAGTGCCCTGTGTTTTTCTCTCTCAATTTTTTTGTATGATCATACGGTCAGTGGTATGGTTAAGCCACTGGTGTGGTTATCCACCTCAAGAGCCAAGAAAAATTTCCTGACAGCCAAGTTCTTACAGCTATTGCACTATTTGACCCAGAAAACATGCTATTTAGAGTTTCACCCTTTACAGTGAGAAATTTTACATTTTCATAACATGCAGATTAAAAATATGTAAGTTATGCAAATTTTTCACCCTTTTGCCTTATTATAAACCTAGACAAAACAATGAAAACTATTCATTAACTTGTAATATACATTATTAACTGAATGGAATTCACCTGTTTCTTATTTGAAGATTAACATCCTATAGTCACACATATTATCAGTCACTTATGTCACATAATAAGTAGCCAGGCCTTAAAGAAGTTGGGATTTCCTGCGCTGGTTCCCTTGGCAGCTTGAATATTAACTAAAGGAAGGATTGAAGGGAAGTTCCAGCAACTGGCAAATAGCCTGACTTCTGGCTGTATATTTAATGTGGTCTCAGTCGCTCAGAAGCCCTTCAAACTAATACAGCCATGCCGACAACATGCTGGCAGATATATACCACCATACACTCTTTTCGAACAGTGTGTGGGTTCTTTAACACCCCACAAATTCACCTGTTTCTTGGTTCACTCTAAGATTGGTATATTTTTCTTATTTGTTAGATGGGACAACATTAAAAGTGGAAATAACATTTCCACTTTTTAACCCAACGTTACAATCAAACTAAGACGTTCATTAACACAACAGATTCATATAAAAAATTCAGGTGCAAGAGAGACACACTCACATGCAATCAATTACTATGGTCATCCTTTTCACAGCTGCTAAAGTATTTTGGACACTGATACTAGTAAGATAACATCTGAGATATCCCCATATCCCCTCCCGGCACACTCATCCCCCCCCCCCCCCCCCAAAAAAAAAGCACACACACATGCACACAAGAAACATTTTATGCTATGTTTGTAGCAAATAACGATTCTCAATCTACTTTGTTTACAGGTGGCCAAGCAAACAAAGGCTAAGAGTTATATAAACAAGAGAAAGAGTGCAAGAAACAACAAATAAAACTATTGAAACAAGAATTTCAGACACTCATTTTATTATAAGCGCTTTCCACGTGAAAACAAAACAAGGAAAAGAACTGTACAAAAATTAACACATCCCCTTCCGTCTGTACGAGTCCCTCCACCTTTAAACTTCCTCCATTCCAACTCCTTCCATTCCAGGCCAAAATATCAACAAAGACAAGTAAAGGTACCTCAAAAATACTAACGTGATGGGTACCTTAAATATGTTATTCGGAGAAACGTAGTGCTCCTCATCGCGGTTAGTTACCTCCCAGCTAAATAGCGTTCGTGTGCGCGATTGATTATTCAAGCTTTTTTTCTGTAAGCCCCTATCAACCATACGAAATAGAGCGGCGTTTGCATAAATTCTCACAAAAAAAATTGGCAATAAACCGTTAAGCTAGTGTCAGGGTCTAAAGGGTATCGTCAAAATAATTGGTTTTTTCTGTCTCAATGTCAATGTTAGTTATGATGATAATGATGAGCAATCATCGAAAAATAAGCTAAAAAAATCTTAGACACCGCGCAGGGGGAGGGGCTAAAGGAGGCTTTAGCCTTTCCCTCCCCCACTTTTCCAACGGTAACAAGCAAGAAATACTGACTAAAATCGAAGTTACTTTTCATTTAAAACACCTCGTTTTTGTTGCTGAAAGTATATAAGCTTCACCACACCATGTTAGTTTTAAATGCATTTCCAGATATTTCGGAGGAATTGAATTCAAAAAGTTTCCGGGGTGCATGCCCACCAGTTGCAAACTTGCTGCGCGGGCCCTGCATCTCTTCCTCTATCTCTGATTCTCTATCCTTGTAAAATGACTCCGTCTTCAAATTCCATGAACGAGAGTCGATTGCACAAAGGCGACTCGATCGCGGACCTTTATCACCGAAAGAAGAATTGATTTCAGAAATGATACTCGATTTTAGAAAAGTGACTCGATTGTACAAACTAGACTCTCGATCTCAGAAATGAAACTCGATTGTACAAACGATACTCGATTTTAGAAAAATGACTCGTTTGTACAAACTAGACTCGGTCTCAGAAATGAGACTCGATTAAAACGAGTGGAAGTAAAATCGTGTCAAGTTTTATCGAGTGCTAAAACTTTGGTTTCCCAGAAACGGTGAGTGATCCGCCGCCGGCTACACGAGCGATTTTTTGCTTGCGATGGTGATGCGATTTTTTGTAAAATTGTCGCGTCGCCGGCGCGGGATGAAAATCACCCGTGTAGCCACCCTCGCACAGGTGATGCGACAGCTCAAAAAATCGCAGAAAAAGAATCGCGAAAAGTTAAACTCATTCAATTTCTCGCGATTTTTTTCTTGCGACTTTTTACCTGTTGCGTTGCCAGTTCAAGGGTGGCTACACTTGCGATTTTCATCGCGCGCTGGTGACGCGACAAAATTGAAAAAATCGCATCACCGGCGCGAGTGAAAAATCGCTCGTGTAGCCGCGGCTTAAGAACCGACTGATGCAGGACGTTATCGTCGATTGCGTGACAGATTTTGAAACACCCTACGGGATAAATCTAGTCTCCGAATATCCTCCCACCCCCAAATCACTTTTCTAATGGTCCATCTTTAAAGATAAAATATCCAAAAAATAATAATCAAGGGGTATATTCACGTAACAATAGCCGTGAAGCGTCTCGGTTGCATATCTGAACAAAACGTGTGCCAGCATCTCCATCCTGGTGTTTTGCCCGCAAAATTCCTCAAAGAAAACACATTAATATAACTATTCGTTTCTTTACTTTTCGGTAGGTTAAACGAATTATTTATGTTAGTCCGGGTCGAGAAACAGTCCCTCAGGTGCAATCGAGTGGCAGCTGTTTGGATTTAGCTCTAAAAATCGGCATGTGCTAAAACCAGGAGCACCGGAACAAAACCACCGGAACGGAACCAGCGAAACAACCGGAACCACCGGAACGAAACCACCGAAACCTGCGAAACAACCGAAAAAACCGAAACTGTCGGAAAAGAACGAAAGGAACCAACGGAACTACCGAAACGAATTCAAATCAAACTCTTGTTAAAAAGAGTTTTAAAACATTGTTGGCTTTGCATTGTTTTAAGCCGCGCATTTGGCGCGCATAAAGAGAGGACGCTAAATCAGGGACCGCACAGAGGGAGGGGCTGGAGGAGCTTTAGCCCCCCTCCCCCCCTCCACACTTTTTTTGCAAAAATAAAAATACATTAAACAAAAAATATTTTAACAAAAATAACGGAGCCAAAAATAGCAAAAAATCGTTTATTCGAAAGTGACCAGAGTTACTGGCAAAGACAAACACGCAGATAAATAGACAGAAAGAAGTATTAGTCGTTACAATTATGAAATACGAGCTTCAGATCATTTTATGATGTTGTTTTACTGAAAAGTAAAAGCTATCCCTCCATGACAGGACCGATGTTACCAAGGAGAACTCGCGCGCCGAGAAGGATTGAAATTGGCACTGGGGTGCCAACATATCCTGTGACCGCACAAGACTATTACAGGCGAATATAGTTTGAAGCTTTTGACTTTATGATGAACGCTATTGACCAGCGTTTTGACCAGCCAAGCTTGGATACGTATGCGAAGATTGAGTCTCTCTTAATTAAGACCTTCAATTGGCAGGACAAATCCGAAGAGCTAAAGTTTATGGAAAAAACTGTATAACGATGATGTTAATATTTCAATGTTAACTGCCCAGATGGAAATTTTACAAGTGCTGCTGAAGGATGGTGATTATTCGTGTTTTGACGACATCATAGTAAAAATTAAAGAGCTACCCAACCCAGGACGGGAAATGATAAATAATGGTAATTGAACTGAGTGGAGTGCAATTTGGTCTGAAATCATACGCGTGATTCAAAATCGAACAAGCCGCAGCGCGAGTTCGATTTGAAATGACAAGTATGATTTCAGACCAAAATTCCATGACACGAAGTTCAATTACCACTTTATTACTGCCATTTCGAAATCACAGTTTTTTTGTCAATATTAATATTTGCTTATCCATGAAATTTGATAGGTTAGTATTATTTCACTTTCATTTTGATCGGTTACAGAAAGGATGCGATTTAGAGTAAAAATTGGTGCGATTTGGGAATAAATTGCACTGTTGAGATCCAATCAGATTGCAAGGACCACCATTGATTTCAAAATGAATGTAATAAAAGAAGTTATCACGTTATGTGAGCTTATTCTCGTAAATCCAGGAACCGGTAGGGCCGGTGAAAGATCCTTTTCGACTGCTCGGAGGCTAAAAACATGGCTCCGTTCAAGGATGAACCAGGAACGATTTAGTAACCTGACAGTTTTAAACATACACAAAGAAAGAACTGACAGGCTTTCCACCATTGACATTGCAAACGAATTTACCGACCGCAACACAAACAGAAAGCGTAAATTTGGCACTTTTCAAGTAATGATGTGCAGTAACTTTAATATCATTCACTTAATTATGTTCAGTTACCGTTTTGTTTAATTTCATAGCCGTGGAAATATTTTGAATGAATAATTAAACAATTATTGAACTCGGCTTTTGTATGATATGAAGATATGCAGATCTCGGAGGGTGTTATCCTCCTCAAGCCTTCGGCTTTGGCGGATAACACCCTCCTCGATCTGCATAATTCTTCATATTATACTCAGCCTCGTCCCATAATTGCTAATTATACAGCGTTGAGTTCAAGGCAGCTCAAGCAAAATCGTTGGATTTCTGGCTTATTTATAGTAATTACAGGTTGATATCAGCAGTATACCAGTCTATGATATTTCAATATAGTGATGGTGAATTTTGAGACCCGATAGCAACATCCCTGATTGCTGCGCGGTCCCTGCAAATCCCTGCAGGTTTAACGAACGTTGCGTTTACAGCCAATACCAAGTGTCTCCCGATGGCGAGGACATATCTTGAGGTGATCAATGTTTTGCGGGCGCGAAAAGTGATGCGCTCTTGCGAGAATAAGCTCAATTTATCTATAGTACTCATGCTTATCTATAGTACGGCTGCAGTTGAGCAATGGCATGCATGACTTTGACAGACATTATCATTGCTACTGAAACCACATTGCCTGCCAACGATCTCTTGAAATAAACACGTTTCACCTTCCATAGATTAAAAACATGATTTCCGAACTCTAGTGCAAAACCCTGACCATGGGGATTGGTCGATTCACGTCTTTGGCAAAAACGCGCAAACACTATTTGCGCAACCTGGAATTCAGCTAAGTAGGGGTGCCGAGTCGATTGGGAAATCTGGATCCGAATTTCCGATCGAACACAAAATCCGAAAACGGATTTCGCGGCGGATTTTGTTAATAGGAGTCTTTCCCCGACATGGATTTCAATCATCAAAATCCGTCGCGAAATCCGTTTTCGGATTTTATGTTCGACTGCAGTGAAATCCGAAATATCCAGATTTTAAGATCTGAATCCAAATTTGCCAATCTACTGCACCCGAGGGGCTGTTCTCGACCCCAGGACTAACATAAATAATGAAGAAACGAATAGTTATTAGGGTTGTTTCTCTGCGAGAATTTTGGGGAAGCAACATCATAATAAGGATGCTGGTACACGTTGTGTTGATATGAAAATGAGACGCTTTTTCAAAGGGCCATTGTTGCGTGAATTTACCCCTTGGGTATTTTTTTTTTGGCTACTTTATTTTTAGGGATAGACCATTGGAAAAGCGATGGGAGGCTGTGGTAAGGATTTTCGGAGACTCAAGAAGCACTTTTCATTTGTGTTCTTTTTACTCTGAGTACTCTTTAAGAAACTAGGTACTAACAAAACCAACACTAAGTCGCACATCGGAAGTCAACTAAGGAGAATGGAACTAGTGGAACGCCGCAGATGTTACAGGATTTTAGGATCATTCCGACAAAAACAAGAAAGAGGAATACCTCAGAAGGTATTCCTTATATGTTGTGAAGAAATTCCGGTGGAAAAATCAGTTCCATTTGATTTAAAAGTGCCAAGGATTTCGCCCGAGGGGTGTTCCAAAATTTATCTGTCACGCAATCGACAATAGTTCGGATCTAATCAGCTCCATAATGACCTCCTATCAGCTCCAGTTCGAACACTAAAACAGATCTAAATGTGTCACAGATATCTCAACAACTTACCCAGGCATATGGTTGATGAGCTGCAGCGTTTCTTACAATCAGATATAATACTAGGCAAATTCGACGAAGGAGTTTCTGAAAGTTTTATATCAGATCTACAACAGTTTGGACAACAACTGAACCCGATTGCAGCCTCTATCGGCTTCATTCTGCCGCTTCAAGACAACACACGCTACTATTCGACGCTATTATACAATGGTAAGTCAAATTCATTCTCGATATATTCTGACATTGGCTCTTAATAACAGCAAAGATCAAACAGAACGCTTTTGGGTAGTAATTTGGTCAGGGGAGAGAAACATTTCATTTCTGGCTTCAAATCTTGTTCAACGTAAACAGAGACAAACTGCTATGGTAACAGAGGATCGATGTCCACAAAACAGTAACTTTTAGAACGAGAGAAATGCGTTTTACAGCGTAACATCTACCCGTTGGCTCGAAGGCAGACACAAAGTTTTGAAGCAGTGGACGAAGGAACACATGCTATTGGCAATCGCTGTGAGAGAGCATTTAGAGCACGGCATAAGTCTGTCGAGGACTTATCTATACTAATTGGTAACTAAATGCACTTGAATGCGAAATAAAAATAGCTTCAGGAGCTTCCTTTTTCACTTTATAGTGTCAAAGAAAATTCGCCTGGAAAAACAGCTGTGATTTCTTTCATCTGGTAAGTGTCCGATCACGACCTTTATGCAGTAAATAATATAAACAACAACATATCAGACCAAAGGATTATCACAGAGGAGAGGGCAGGTTACGGAAAGAATTTTAATGAAGTCAGTTGAAATGTTAATTACTTTAGTTACCTGTCAGATGAATGATCTTTTTTGTTTTCCCTTTCTCTTTGTTTGTTTCTCCCTCGTCAGTCACTGTTTGCAGTTCAAGGTTACATGCACCTTCCTCAAAATGCAGTTTACCAAAATGAGGCCTCTTCTTTCCTGTAATTGAACGAAAAATTGTAAGCAAAAATTTAGATAAAATTCAAAAAGCAAAGAAACGGATCACATTTCTGACTAAATTCTTAAAATTTAATAACAATAACAATAAAAATCAAAATAATCTGTTAAACATTCTTGTGAACTGAATTGGTACATTGCATATTACTGGACATGCAGTTAAGATTGTTATTACCTTTTTTGGAATGAAGGAATATTTTAACGCCTTTGCAAAGCTTTTCCACGGCTCGCCTCTGGCTGAAGGTCCTTGTGGGTCTGGGGAATTCTGGGAACAGCCCACGGTAGCTAAACGCTAAAGCTGTGGCTAAGATACTGCCCGTCGAGGGAGCATGAGGCATCTCACTCATGGAATAATGGTCACCAGGGCAAACAAGCACTGTTGTTCCTCCGTCTACTAACTGACTCCATATCTCTTCAGCATTATCTGATGAGACAGGTTTGGGCGAGAAGCGTGGGTTTCCGCTTTTCAGAAAGGTAAGAGGTCCTCGGTAACGAACCTGGCTGGCTCGCCTCTGGCTGAAGGTCCTTGTGGGTCTGGGGAATTCTGGGAACAGCCCACGGTAGCTAAACGCTAAAGCTGTGGCTAAGATACTGCCCGTCGAGGGAGCATGAGGCATCTCACTCATGGAATAATGGTCACCAGGGCAAACAAGCACTGTTGTTCCTCCGTCTACTAACTGACTCCATATCTCTTCGGCATTATCTGATGAGACAGGTTTGGGCGAGAAGCGTGGGTTTCCGCTTTTCAGAAAGGTAAGAGGTCCTCGGTAACGAACCTGGTTGAAGGGAGAAAAGCGTTAAAAACTTCAAGTGGTGTTTATAGGCTGCCATGACTCAGTACGGCAGGCTAAATTGATTCCTTCACATAAAAATGTTTGTCAAACAATTAACACCCTTTTCCTCTTCCTGCACTTACAATACTCAGTAGACCATGACGCTGTACGAAAATCACTTTAAGGACCGGACTTAACACCCTGTTATTAATACAGCGCACCGCGAGTACAAGGAAACACTAAATTGCACAATGAGATAATGATTTTCTCCGCCGGTTCAAAATACCGTCTGAATTGGGAAATTAGGTTTGAGAACAGCTACTTGAAGGAGAAGACTTCTAAGAGAAGAACCACTATTTATAATAACATTCTATCACTTCTAAGACTTAATCATGGAAAAAAATTATTCAGCACATTGAATACCTGTAAAGGAATTCTGAAAAGTAATTTTCTACTCATCAAACGAAGGGAGCAGGGTTGGCGCAGTGGTGAGAGTGCTCACCTTCCAGCAATGTGTAAACGTAAAGCTTGTGAGATGTGGCTGGAATGACAAGGCGTCCCACAAATTAATGTGACATGGTAAGCTGAAGCCACTCTTATAAAAGGCACTAAGGCCACAAGGTAGCGGGCATTACCCCTTAAATGTACCAAAGCAAAGATTAAGCCCAAGTATTAGCAGCCATGGACAGCTGTTTCGGCCTTGTTAGGCCTCATCGGCAAGGCATAGCTAATGCTTAGGCTCAAAGTACCCACATAAATAAAAACAGTAAAAACGTAAAGCTTGTGGGATGTGGCTGGAGTGACAAGGATAACTCACAAATTAATGTGACATGGTAAGCTGAAGCCACTCTAAAGGGCACTAAGGCTACATGGTAGCGCGCATTACTCCTTAAATCTACTAAAGCAATGCTCACCAGATCACATTAATTTGTGAGGTATCCTTTCCACCAATGTGTCCCGGGTTCGATTCCCGGACTCGGCGACATAAGTTTCTAGATTCTACTTTATTTAGAGTTAAATTGATTTCGTCTCCTCAATTAGTAGAGCAGCTGTGCTCGGCTAGAAAAATTTATTTTTCAACGTAATTATTATCATTTTGTGTGTGTCAGCTGATTATATATAGTGTCAGTTGATAAATAGCCCACCCAGAATAGTTGTGCTAACTGCAGGCTACAAAGGCCTTTTTTTTTTAATTATTTATAAATAAAGTCAATGTTGTTGTTGTTGTTGTGAGCGTGCGTTCTATGGCAAACATATATAGTTATAACGTCTACGGCGGTAGTCTGTGTGGGATTCATTAATTTTTCTAATGAATAGCCATAGACGATAGCGATGTAGTAATGGGCCATGTTCTAACCGAGTAACGAATCTAAACTTCATTGAAAATCAATAAAATTGAACTAAATCGATTCTCATATGAAAGGGTATCTCAAAATAAGCAGTTTCAAGCGGTATCAAACTTAATGTATGATATAAATGCAAAACAAGCACCGTCAAATATTCTAAATCTTTTCTGTAGAACGTCTAGCATACACAAATATGCTACCCGATCGTCAACCTCTCAGAACTTTTATATTAAAAATTCTAGAATCGACCAACAAAAATACTCTTTTTCACGTGTTGGAGCAAAAGTGTGGAATGGGATACCTGAAAGAATAAAAAAGTTGCCAAAAAATAGTTTTAAGGAAGAAATGAAAAGAATACTATTTGACATTTTGAAAACTGAAGATAGTTACTTTGAAATCGATAAAATAATATTTGATCTAAAGAACCATTAGAGAAAACACAAGTCAAAGTACTCTCTCTCTCTCTCTCTCTCTCTCTCTCTCTCTCTCTCTCTCTCTCTCTCTCTCTCTCTCTTCTCTCTCTCTCTCTCTCTCTCTCTCTCTCTCTCTCTCTCTCTCTCTCTCTCTCTCTCTCTCTCTCTCTCCTCTCTCTCTCTCCCTCTACACACGTGTACACACGCTGAAAGCGACTCTTAAGGTGGATTTCCACTCTCGCGTAATTTTTACGTGCGGACGGACGTAAACTTGAACTGGCTTTACGTGCGTAAATAAAATAGAAACGATGAGTGAAAGGACGCGCGTAAACGTAAAAGTTGAACGAGGTTCAACTTTTACGTTTACGCGTGATCTTTCGCACATCGTCTCTATTTTATTTACGCACGTAAAGCCAGTTCAAGTTTACGTCCGTCCGCACGTAAAAATTACGCGAGAGTGGAAATCCACCTTTAAACAAATCGGTCTATTTGCTCAAAATAGTACGTTCTACGATGGAAAATTCTACGCTAAAGGTTTGTTTATCATATGATAGTACTTTAAATTACTTTCTTTGGTCAAGTAATGTTGACTCACTCAAGATTTTGGTGTCGGAAATTTTGAAGAACACGGCGATTGCTTCAGCCGAGGTGAACGAAGATAAACATCACAAAATGCTCTCGTTCAAGGCCGCGGACTGCACAATTAAATTGTACACTACTACAAAGAAGATCATTATTCAAGGTTCTGGCAGTGCAAGTTTGACAAAGGCATTCTCCGACTTTTTGAACGTTAAAGACAACGGAGATGAAGCAAGGAATAGTAATAATGGCGGCCAGCAAAGCGAAGCTCCGGCAGCAGATGAACATATTGAGACGTATGCAATAGAACAATTAGATCCGGCGGATGCTTTGACTACTACAAGTCAGGATAAGGTAAAATCTGATTTACAACTAATAAAAGAGGAGATTAAGATGATGAAAAATGATATCTCATATATTTTGAATGATGGCGGGAAAATTAACATATCTTCTGCTGGTGCTGCTGAAACTGAAAATTTGAATTTCAAATTACAGGAAGAGAATAATCTACTTCGTAATCAACTGAAAGTCGCGAAAGATAATCTAGCCGAGCTGAAGGAAGTGATAGGAACCCTTGAAAGCGAAAAATCAACTCTTATTTCAACGATAAGAATTTTGCAACGAAATGATTTAAAGCTCAGTCAAGATGAGGCATATAATTTTACGGCTGTTGGGTCAATAACAGAAGCTGTCACGCCATCAGAAGCAGTCACGCAAACAAGTATCCCTGTTGTTAGACCTGCAAAGAAAACCAATCAAAACGGCAAAAAGAACCAGAGCCAGAAGAAGAACCAGAAAGGCAGTGGCAACAGAAAAGATGAGAAAAAAGAGCAGGAACACGGCCCGCAGTATACATTGTTAGAATCAAGTAACTCACGGCCCGGCACAAGCTTCAATCGGCAATCTGACCAACAAGATTCAGAAAATCGGGTAGTTATTCTTGGCGATTCTACTGTGAAGGGATTACAATGGTGGAAAATGTCAAAAAATAACACTAAAGTTCAGATGAGGTGTTTCCCGGGTGCTACAGTGAGCGATATGGAAAGCTATGCCATCCCAACTGTTCGTACCGACCCAAGTGAGATCATACTACATGTTGGCACGAACGATCTTCGCAACAGATCTCCTCGGGAAGTCGCAGAAGATATTATAAATCTGTGCGAAGACATATCGCAGAATACCACAGCTAGTGTAACCATTTCAGGCCTCACCCATAGAACAGACGAGCCAAGCATGGGGGACAAAGTAACCGAAACGAACAGGATTATCAAGTCATTTGTAAGTGGCCGTGACTTAAGTTTTATTGACAACAGCAAAATAGGAAGCAGCATGCTGAACAGTAGTGGCCTGCACCTAAATCAGAAAGGTAGCGCAGCACTTGCTAAGAATATTTTGAATCATATTAGTAATTGTTATTGATTTAAAGAAGTCAACAGTTTTTTGCCTGAATGTGAACCAAATTGTTATGATGATATGACCTCTGCCTTGAAAGTGAGGGGCTTCAAAATTGCGAGTATTAATGTTGCTAGTCTCCCGCTGCATATTGAAGAGCTTCGACTAATTATGGCTGATCAGTGTCTTGATTTGCTAGCTGTTAATGAGACTAGACTCGATTCTACAATAACTGACAACTTGGTTCATATTGACGGCTATTCAATCCTAAGAAAGGATCGAAACCGTAATGGCGGCGGCGTGTGCATTTATCTTCGATCGAATATTAATTATTGCCTTAGAAATGAAATAATTCCCAATAACGAGTTTGAAATGTTAAGTGTTGATATTAAAAAGCCTAATAGTAAAGCTTTTAACGTAACTGCGGCCTACAGGCCCCCTAGCTGTACGGTTGGCTTCTTTGAAGCTTTAGAAGCTATTGTTCGCATTATTGACATGGAATCTAAGGAACAAATTATCTTAGGCGATTTAAATTGCAATTATCTATCGGATAGAAATAACATGCACCTGTCTCAGTTGAAGCAATTAAGTTCGACTTATCAGTTTCAACAATTAATCAATGAACCTACTAGAATTACGCCAAATTCTAGTACACTTATTGATATAATATTATCAAATGAACCCTCAAGGATTTTAAAATCAGGAGTGGTGCATATGGGATTAAGTGACCATAGTATGGTCTATGCAGTACG
>JAEMWC010001491.1:0-137500 GCA_016490735.1 Pachyseris speciosa
ACTAAAACGTATTAAGTTGGCTTTACTTCTATATTTGGTATATGCTATCGACAAGATAATCTTTCCACTATCGATGTAACTCCTTGGCGAATTTGCCGGCTTTTCCAATAGCAGATAAGGGGATTTGTGCAGGAATTTAGAAAAGCGAGAGTTTCTGTCCAGTTATAGTGGTTGTACGTCTTAATGTCCTGTTCCAGAATCTGGTGATAAACGGTTACAAATAAAACAGGGACGCTCAACAGCAAGTAGACACCAACAATGAAGGAGATGCTTCTTGTGAGTCTCTCTTCCCTTTTCCTGCGGATCTGCTCCGTAATCGATTGTTGGTGGCATCGCACTTGGCGAAGGCGGTTACGCAAAATGAAAACAATTCCAATGTTTGCTGTCCCCGAAACCTGAAGACAGAGAAACCAAACGATCAAATGCATTCCTCTTGATACCTTATTAATTCCCGCCCACTGTAGACTTGTTAACAAGAGATTCAGGATCCAGATAACCGCCACATATTTAAGGACTCTTGCACAGGAGAAGACATTGTTGTACCTCACTCGAAGTCTGACGGCAACGAAGCGCTCGTAGCTAACAGCTGTCAGTGTCATGAAAGACACGCCACAGCAAACGTAGAAAGCGTTGGCGTATAAAATTCTCACAAAACACGGAACTAAGCGACGCTGGTTTTCCATGAGTCTGTATGTGATATAACCTGGCTGAACTGTAAGGCCGACTAAAACATCGGAGAGCGCTAAACAGGCGATCAGAAGATTTGACGGGGTTCGGAGACGCGCGGTGTGAAAGATGGCAACAGAAATCAAAACATTTGAAACAACAGCAAAAGGAGCAGCAATGATATTGATCACGGCCGTTATAAGATTGACGAGATAACGCTCTGATACTTGGTGAAAAGTGGGATCAGGGAGATGATAGCAAGAAGGTGACGTTAACAAGACTTGTGTCGTGGTGTTGTTGGCCATCTTCGTTTGCAGCTTCTATACCGCTTGTGCACTAGCGCTTTCTGGTAAACACACAGGAAGTTCAGAATCTTATTGCGCCACAAAGCGAACGTTATTAATCAAAATAATATACAGATTTAGCCAAGCCTAAAAGCGGAGCTCCACGATTATTATTTTTTTACTGGTATTGAGCAACACCGCACGGCTTTCCTTGCGCCAATATTTTATGTTTAGAGCAGTCAACAGGAATTGACCGCGGTTCAAAAACATCAAAACATTACAAGAAAACAATAGAGTCGACGCGTGTGTTTGTTCAAAAAAAAATTTAGCAATCAAAAAATGATCAAATATTTTCATCCAACATCGTTGGACGAGCATGTTTGACGGTTTACCGACCTCTCACAATAGTGCATTAAATGGCTTTCCATGTTTGATCGAAATCAAACATGTTCATCTAAAATTTCGCATTACGAACAAATGTTTGATCGTTTAGCCACCCCAACAAACAAATCGTTCACAAACGGCAAAAAGCAACCAAATGAGCCACGTAACGTCGAAAATTTCAGCAATAATACGCAAAAATTATTTTTTTTGGACTCACTTGGTCCAGTGTTTGGTCAAACATTGTTTTGCGTTTAGCCACCAAACGTTATTCTTGACAGATCTTGACAAACACGATAATGGATGAAAATGTTTGATCTTTTAGCCGGGACTTAACAAACATATTTCATAGTACGTTAAGTTTAGACATAAGGTTAAATGTCGTAGAAAAGAGAAAAAGGAAAACAATCCTGATAGTTTGGATAGCTAATCGCATGGGGCCGAGTAAATGTCACTTGTGCCAGTTTTCAGAAAGTTGCTGAAATTGCCCTCATCGCGCAAAACATAAGTGATACTAATCCTTAATTTTACGAGGATTCATTGCGATTACGTGTTAATAACATAAGGGCAAACGTTTCTTTCAGTTCTTAACACTGCAGAAACACAGACGCCGAAAAACATGTGCAGTCAGCCAAGCGGAGGAAAACACTAGTTCGCTTGTAAAACAACAAACAAACAATTCGACTAGCTACTTCTTTGTGTCCAAAACGAGTAGATCGTTATTTATATCTAGTCGAGACAGAAATACAAGTTTTCTTCCTGAACGAAATTAACAACGATTAAACTAAATGCTAAACTTCAATTTATTTAAGTTACCTGTGTTGTCGAGCTTTCTACCACTTGAAAATACGCATCGATCCACTATAGTAAAAACACGCATCTACAAAAATAGCAAACGGTTTGTTCAAAGAAAGAACTTCTTCCACAAAGTGTGAGCTACTCGTTCCTCCCATTAATGCCGGTGAGTTGTTAAGAAGTTTCTTGGTGAGCTGCAAGATGTCGCGGTAAAGTGAACAAGCCCTTGAAGCGTTAAATCATTTTGTTTTTCAACCACACAATCCGGGCGCCATAGAAGTGGATCCAAAAATTGAAGAATTTCCTGCGAACAACTTTTTACTCTTCCATTTTCCAGTTGTAAACTCACGTTCCGGAGTATCTTTTAAGTAGTTCTTGATTTTTATGCCCTTTATGCGAATTAAGAGACAGAAACTGAACTTCGAAGATGATGATGTTGTTTTGCTCAAAATGAAGATACCAACTGAATGTGAAATCTTGAGCCGCAGAAAGCGCGCGAAAAATTAAGCCTCGTTGTGGCTTGGGTGTCTCGTCTTGGTTAAATTAACTTGACTTGAGCCTACGATCCAATTGAAAACCATTACCTGGTCAGCGGTCAACTTCAAAAAAACAGCGGACCTCGATGAGCTCTAACTTGAGCCCGCGATATGGTCACGTGATAGTGGTCAGCGGAAACCTTGTTTTGACAGGTGTCAATTAGCCATGACACGGATGCCCTATATCAAAGATGTACGCTGTAAACTAGGTGATCAGCTGGAGTATGGCTGCCATGTTGGATTATTATGATTATTATTAGGATATTATTAATTATTGGGCGACTCCGTCGTCGTCGTGCGTACGCGCCCACGAGCAATACCGCTAGCCAAGATTACCATGAGAAAAGCAGTTGACGGGTTTCTATAGGTATGGTGCTCCGCTGGAGCTCCGCTATAATGATATTTGCATGTGCTTTGTAGCAGTGTGGGAGCGCCTGAGTAACTATACCTTCGATTCTCGACGGATGGGACAATATGCTTCTTATGAAAGTCTGACTGTATATTCGTTGATAGACTTTCAAGAATTAGACGTCTTATTGAGGAAAATATTAAAATAGTGCGAAAGTCTCTGTTTGCGTTATAGAAGTTTCTTTAATTAATTTTAGGTATTGTGGAGCATTAAGTAAACTAACTAGCAGTTTTGTACGATGAATTGATAAGAACACAGGCCATAACACAAAGGACAATAGTTATTCAGGAAGCAAAACAAAATACGAACTATGTACATGCACCTCCTGTGAGGGAACGCTGTGAAGTTAACCCTAAGAAAAACAGAAAAGACGAAATAGTAGTTTCAAAAACAAAAGAAAAATGATCAGTATCAGCAGTTCAGTTTCAAGCAGTTTCAGATAAAATAAAAATTAATTTTGGTCTTGAACCAATTCATATCAAATTTGATATGGTGTAACCGTTGGTAACAATATCAGTTTATCTGTTTTCATCAATTTCATCATTCGATGTAATTATAAACAGCACTGCTTGATAATCTTTGCAGTTTGATTAAAACTTGTTTCAGTTTGGACTTGTTTATTTTATCACCAAGGGTCTTTCGACTTTCGGATGGTAAAATTACTTTCTTGCAGTGCAGCTGCCTTTTTAAAGCTTGCCTCCGACCTCTAATAACTTGTAACTACACTGAAAATTGTCTCTGCCAGTTAGCGTAATGTAGTAAATCAGTTAGCGTAATGTAGTAATCTAATGCATATCTTATAGTAATATTGTAATAGTTTAGTGACTCTTTATTTATTTATTTAATTTTTTTAATTCCTTATATATAAATGACTGATCCGCCTAGATTAGCCAGTGCTATTTCGGATCAGTCACGTTTGTAAATGTGTTTTTGAAATCTTTATTAAATATCATATCATATCATATCATATCTAGATGTGCCTCTTTTTCGCTGCCCAAATATATTTTAGCGAGAACTGGATGATGATGATCAGCTCAGCACCCGCTTACTTAAAATAATATTAGAACTTCACTCAGAATGAGTTACTCTGCTTTTGCTATTATACGTATTAATTAAAATTATTATTATTATTATGATGATGATTATTATGTTGTTGTTGTTGTTGTTGTTGTTGTTCGATTCTCTCCAGTTGTCGGGTGTTCTACTGAGTAATGTTGATTGTATCTCAGCAACTCCCCGTAGCTTAGAGACACAACACTTTCCGCAACAGGTGAGCAGTTCCAAGAATGGTCGATAATTTTACACTTCCAAGGAAGTCAGGTACATATAGCTTGCCAAAGTAGGTCTTTGCACTTTTCGATATGCTTCCAAGAGCACCAATCACGATTGGTATTATTGTGACTTTCGAGGCTCCATGAATCCTTCTGATTTCAAATGCTAGTTCCTGGTACTTTTCAACCTTCTCCTCCGCAGCCCAGCACAAATTTGAGCTTGGGTCTCACGTGACAACAATACATCTTCATCTATCCAACATCAGTTAGGTAGATTCTTTTAACTATTTTTTAGACGTACCTTGAATGTCTTATGTTCATTTTTTCGCTTTTAATTAATTAGCATTCCAGGTTTTAGTTTGTAAAAATTGTTTTAGCACATTTATAGTTTACTGCTCCTGAAAAGCCCCATCGGGCAGGTGACAATAAATATGTATATGTACATATGAATGTACACAAAGGGTCTATTGGGACACAATACAGTGGAATTGGCAGCTTCCTTAACCAGCTTACGATGAGATCTTCCAGAAAGCCTAACGTTAGCTTTGGCCCGGAAAGGAAGGGTTCCACTATAAATTTTTTTGGCGCTAATCCATTTGTATCCCTTGTTGGCAAGAAAAAAATGACTGACTGGCCTTAAAGCCAGCGACTGCAACAAGAGATCTTTAAGCTGCGAAAAAAAAAACATGAAAATGTAACGGACCTGTCATAAAAACCACCCCGCGTGCAGGTGGCTCTGCTGAAATCAGTAAACTTTCATCGAATCAGCAGAAACAATGACCGTAAAAGCTCTATTGAGCTCCCGTCTCTATTAACGCCGTCCCCCTCTTTAATAACCCCCCGTTTGGAAGTCGGTTTTTGTCATAAGCCCCCTGTAGGATCTAGTTTTACCAGTGTTGCGGACCTACCTTTTTCCCATGATTCTTTGTAGCGTTTTTCGTTTTTATTTTGCCATGTGCTCGGTCGGAAAAATTTATACCCAGGAAGTTATTTGTGTATTTTGTTTCCTTACCGGGGATCTCTTACTGTATGAAGTAACAGCTTGTATTCTTTTGTTTATTTGCATTTATTTCGCTTTATTTCGTTTCGGTATCACTTTAGTTACCACTATTTTGTTTTCGTTTTAGAACCGCGCGCTTGTGTATTCGTGCGTGTCTTATCAGTGAGGACAATTAAACTATCAAGAAGCTAAATTGGAGCTTCTACAGTTCTCATACAAGAGATGACGAAGAAAGGAAAGAGTAAAGCGAAGAAGTCTCCGACAAAACCCAAGGAGGCGAAGAAATTAACGCCACAACACCAGGCTGAAGTCGAAGATTTACAGGACGATGGTTGTGATGCTTCAGATGATCACGAGTTTACGGTGACCGAGGGAGCGCCTCAAATTCTAGTCCACTCTGAAGAGACACCAGGAGAAAGGAATGTAGACATGATTCCAGTCCAGAAAACTCTCTTCCCAAGGACAACAACAGTTAGACATTGGCATCGGCCGAAACTTCGAGCGGTACGGCGGTTCGAGTGGAGATTTCTGATGCTCAGCCTTCTCTGTTACGGCAGATTTCAAGTGTTTCAGTCCAACAGGAGACTCTGGGTGCTGTGTCTTCTGTTCAGGAACCTTATGATGGACAATTAACACCATTATCACCGATATTTGTTCCTCAAAATCACGCTAACATGTTCTGTAGCAATCCCGATCGTACCCGCGGGACGTTGCACGGCTCAGTGGACAGCAAAGTAAGCTTACGTCGCCAGACCTCAGCGAACGGAGAGGACAGTTTAGTTCTGCAAAATAAACCTTGCCTCGATGAGTCAGAATGGTCCAAGCGACTGCAGGCGCTTGATGAGCAAGAACAGGTCGAAAGGGCGGCTCTGGATAAGCGTATGAAAGTAGCTAGGGAGAAATTGGAAATTGAAATGAATCGTGCCATCCAAGAACGCGAAATTGTGCGCAAAAAACAGGAAATAGATCGCATACAGGAAGAGTTACGATTACTCGTGGAAAACGTAGGAAGAAGTGAAAAGGGATGTACAGAGTCTGACACATCAAGACGTCTTTTACCAAGTATGCATCACAGAGAAACAAATGACCAATCAACAATGTTAGGCAGTGTTCAGCAAATAAGGAACCCACCAGAGAGGCGAGAGAATATAGCTGGAGAAGTGAGGAATTATTTCATGTCCCAGAGAGAATACACAGAGTTGACACAAAGAGAGTCGAGAACACAAGAGGATCCGTTAGCTAGCTTACATCTCAATGAAGCATATTCCAACTCAGCAGTACCAAGCAATGCTCAGCGATTACAGAGCCTGTTAGAAAGACAGCAGAACACTATGGATGAAGTGGTGCGAGGTCTTCGTATGCCTCAGAGAGAGTACATGAGCTTCAGTAGCGAACCCCATATCTTCCCTTTGTTCATGCGAAACTTTGAGGTGAATGTGGAAAGTAAGGAGGAGAATGATGCAGATAGCTTGAGCTACCTTGTTCAGTATTGCAAAGGTAAAGCACGGGAAGCTATTGAACATTACATTATGATGCCCCCTGAGCAAGGTTACAAGCGGGCGAAGGAGATTTTACGAAGGAACTTTGGCCGAACGAATGCTGTGACTAGGGCCTTCCTAGTGGACCTACGATTCGAAATCCTTATCCAGAAATCTTGTCCCAGTTGGCTCGTGACATGGAAACTTGTCTTCTTGGATCTACCCAGTTAGGCCAAACTAGTAATCTAAACTCAATGGATACACTTGGAAAGATTGTGGCCCGCCTTCCGATTCACCTCAGGGCAAAATGGGCAGAGAAGGCTAATCAGTTGTTTGAATCTCAGAGCACGCCAACATTTTCCCACCTTACAGAGTTTGTACAAAGCCGTGCCGCCGTGGCCAACACCTACTTTGGCCAACTGATCAACCCAAGGTCAGACTCGCCTAGAAGTTTCAAGTTGTGAAGCAAGGGCAAAGTTGTCCTCCCCAACAATGCCATGGCCTTGGCCACGTTTGGCAACGACTTCCCACAGGGCGGCAATGAGAAGAAAACCTTTAAATGTGTCCTTTGTTTGGGCAGTCATCATCTTGAGCGTTGCCACAAGTTCAGAGAACTGTCACTCCGTCAGCGACAAGACCTTGTAGATGAGAAGAGGGTGTGCAGTTCGTGCCTCAGTCCAGGACATTTTGTAAAGAAATGCCGGGTTGCAAGGATGAGTGGAGTTGAAGCTGCCAAAGGAGACATCATCCCTTGTTACATACATCTGACCCAGTTCAAGACAGAGTGAACATTTCAGAGCTTAACTCGAAAACTGCTATTCAGGTCCAAGTTCCATCTTCTGGAGGCCCTTTTCACAATGATGCTACCAGCGTTAGTGCAACAAGCAATGTGGCTGCGAGCGCCAACTCTTGTCGTATTGGACTTCAAGTTGTTCCTGTAAGAGTCAGTACACCATACAGCAATCATATCATCGAAACATATGCCTTTTTGGACAGTGGTTCGAACACCACTATGTGCCTGACAAGTTTGGCCAAAGAGCTAGAAGCAGACTGTATGCCAGTGCAGTTCACGTTGTCTGCAGTCTCAGGAACTCAGCGCAAAGAAAGCCAGCAACTATGCCTTGATGTTGTTGGTGTTGCTACAGGAAAGGGAGTGCGCTTAGAGAAGGTCTGGACTATACTGAAACCTTACCGGTTACTGAGAGAAGTATCCCAACAAACAAGGATTTAAGGGACTGGCCACATCTTAAAAACATCAACATTGCAGATCTTGTTGACAAGAGAGTAACTATTCTGATTGGACGTAATGTGCCGGAAGCTTTGTGCCCTCTTGAAGTGCGCACTGGGAAAATAGGTCAGCCGCATGCAGTGAGAACGTTGCTAGGATGGACTGTTATGGGACCATTGAAAGGAAGGAGAGATGAAGGTGCCCACATTAATTTCATCCATTTTGGCCAATCGTTGGGCTGCACTGAGTCGGTGAAGGGTTTGGATTCAATCCAGCGTCACCTAGAACGCCTCTACAATGCAGATTTCAGTGAATGTACAGCTGATTTGAAGGAGTGCCTTTCCATAGAAGATCGTCGAGCAAAATCTGTTATGGACAGTTCTGTGAAAATGGTGGGTGGCCATTATGAAATTGCGCCTCCCTGGAAGTGCGACACCCCTTATTTACCAAACAACAAGTCCATGGCAGAAAACAGACTACAATTGCTGAAAAAACGGCTAAAAAGGGATCCTTAGCTCCTTGAAAGCTACAAGGAAACCATGGGAGACTACCTCGCCAAGGGCCATGCCAGGAGGATTACCGCAGGAGACCTACCTTCTAGTGACGATGTGCCTGTTTGGTATTTGCCACACCACCCCGTTATACATCCTCAAAAACCGGGAAGGGTTAGAATTGTGTTTGACTGTGCGGCAAGGTTTCGGAACACATCTTTAAATGACCAGCTCTTACAGGGCCCCGATTTTACAAACTCACTAGTGGGAGTACTGCTGAGGTTCCGTAAAGAAAGAGTTGCCCTGATGGCAGACGTCGAGAAAATGTTTCACCAGGTTAAGGTCCAGCCTGAAGATTGCGATGCATTGCGATTCCTGTGGTGGCCGGAAGGGGACATCAACCAGGACCCAGTTGATCACCAAATGGTTGTTCATCTATTCGGAGCAACATCGTCGCCAAGTTGTTGCTCATATGCACTCAGAAAAACTGCCGACGACAAACAGGGAAACTTCAGTTAGAACACTATAGAGACTGTCCACAACAATTTTTATGTGGATGATTTCCTTAAGTCTATGGCGACAAAGGAGGAGGCAGTCAAACTTGTGGATGAGCTCCCAGTGTTACTGGCTCGCGGTGGCTTTCGATTGACCAAGTGGGTCTCCAATGAGAAGAGCGTTATGCGTCATGTACCCATCAGCGAACGAGCATCCACAGTGGACCTGGACTTGGAAAGACTACCAACAGAAAGAGCCCTAGGTGTTGAGTGGAGTGTGGAGGAAGACAGGTTTGGATTTCGAGGTGGAACAGTTAAAGCAGAGACAAGGAGGGACTTCAGTTTATGACCCCCTTGGCTTAACTGCACCCATGGTACTGTGCCGTCTTGTTCATGGCTGGGATGAGGAACTCCCAGAACAAGTGCTGAAACCATGGCATGCTTGGGAGAGTGGTTTTCGAGTGTTGACTTCTGCCAAGGTTCTCAGGTGTTATAAACCAGCAGAATTCAAAGGTATTAAGAGCATCGAGCTTCATCACTTTGCGGATGCCTCCGTGACCGGGTAAGGAACTGCTTCATATTTGCGCTTCACGGATACTGAAGGTCGTATCCACTGTAGCCTGGCCATGGGAAAGTCCAGGGTAGCACCACTTAAAACGATTACTGTACCAAGGTTGGAGCTGACTGCAGCCACTTGTGCTGTAAAGGTTAACAAACAACTTTGTGAAGAATTGCAGTTATCCATCAGCAATGTTGTCCTGTGGACAGATTCCACAGTCGTGCTGCGATACTTGAGGAACACTACAAGAAGATTCCAGACCTTCGTAGCAAATAGGTTGCAGCTGATTCATGATTCCACAACACCATCTCAGTGGAGGCATGTACCGACACACTTAAATCCTGCCGATCTTGCCTCAAGAGGCATCCATGAATTAGGGTCTGATCGGGGCCGGCGACAGTTCTGGTTCAGAGGACCTCAGTTTCTATGGGAAGAAGAACATAAGTGGCCAGAACAACCATCCGATTTACCTGAGGTGGAAGAAACCGATGCAGTGGTAAAGAAAGGAACTGCTCGGGTTGGTGCCACATTTGTCTCTGATAGTAAACTCCCGGAAACCCTTAGTTATCTTATCAACCGACCCTCGTCTTGGTACCAGTTGCAGAAGTCGGTAGCGTGGTTGATGAGGTTCAAGAAGTATTTGCTGTTTCTGTCAAGGAAGTCCTCTCGATGTCAAACTTCGTTGAGCAGTGGGCCATTGGAGGTCAAGGAAATCGTTGATGCATCGGAAGAAATTGTAAGGTTGATCCAAAGGGATTCTTGTATGCTTGATCCATTCACTAAAAGGAGTGCAGACCGGTTGACCAAGCTGAATCCAGTTGTGGACAAAGGCATTGTCAGGGCTGGCGGTCGTCTGGGCAACACACCATTGAGCGGTGAGCTGAAGCACCCTGCGATCCTACCCTCAGAGCATCATGTAACAAGACTTATTGTACGCCATTTTCACGAATCAAACGGTCATGCGGGAACTAATCAAACCTTGGGGGCTGTCCGCCAACGGTATTGGATTATCAAAGGGCCAAGCACAGTAAAGAGGATTGTCAGTGGATGCATTTCCTGCCGTCGTCGGAACCAAAACCCTGGCACCCAGATCATGGCTCCGCTCTGTGCATCTCGAGTGACCCCAGGAATACCGCTATTCTCATCTGCTGGCATAGATTATTTTGGTCCCTTGAAGGTCAAATGGAGGCGAGGAACTGCCAAGCGTTATGGTTGTGTTTTCACTTGCTTGGCCATCCGAGCAATACACATTGAGATTTCCCAGGATCTGTCAACGGATTCGTTCATTCAAGCAGTGTGCCGATTTGTAAGCAGACGGGGCCCCCCAAGAGAACTATTCAGTGATAATGGAGCAAACTTCAAGGGTGCCGAAGTTGAAGTCAAACAAGCCTTGCAAGCCTGGAACCAAGGGAGGATCAGGGACCAAATGAGGGTTAAAGGCGTTGAATAGCACTTCTCTCCCTCAAGCGCCAGCCACGCAGAAGGTGTGTGGGAACGCATGATCAGATCTTTCAGGAAGCACATGCATGCTCTCATTGGGAATCGTTTGGTTGATGATGAGACTTTACTCACTGTTAGCTGTGAAGCGGAGAAAATTCTAAGCGATCGTCCTGTTACCCGTCAGTGTGATGACCATCGAGACCCCTCGGCGCTAACTCCCAACGCTTTACTTTTGTGCTACAAGAACCCATGCAGCCCTGCAGGTGATGTACCAGTAGTGCATAACCCTAAGCCCAGTGAGAGGTGGAAACAAGCTCAAACTATAGCCGACATGTTTTGGGCAAGGTGGATCAAGGAATACATTCCGACACTTCAAGAGAGGCGGAAGTGGCTTTACTCCAAACGTAATTTAGCAGTGGGAGACCTAGTCTTAATTGTAGACGAAGGATTACCGCGAGGTCGTTGGCCACTAGGTTTGGTCGAGGAAGTCTTCCCAGATGCAAAGGGAAACGTCAGACAAGTCGTTGTACGTACGGCCGGTGCTAAGCACTTTCGGCGTGACGTCAGGAAACTCTGCCTCCTGGAAGGAGACCTGTGTGATCGGAGTGAGTGATCGGATTTGTTTAAAAAGGGAGAAAAAACTTGACATTTTGAATATGGCGTAGTTTCATACGGTCACTTCAGATTTTATTTTTGGTGATTATTTGTTTTCTACTTGGCATGTGGGCCAAAGGAGGGACACGGAACATTACTAACATTGACTTTTCCTATTCTGTGGTTGTTTAAAACTTAGATCCCCTTTTTGTGTATTTAAAGACCATCTAGCTTATGTAGTTGGTCTTTCGGGGCCGCTGTAGGATCTAGTTTTACCAGTGTTGCGGACCTACCTTTTTCCCATGATTCTTTGTAGCGTTTTTCGTTTTTATTTTGCATGTGCTCGATCGGAAAAATTTATACCCAGGAAGTTATTTGTGTATTTCGTTTCCTTACCGGAGTTCTCTTACTGTATGAGGTAACAGCTTGTATTCTTTTGTTTATTTGCATTTATTTCGTTTTATTTCGTTTCGGTATCACTTTAGTTACCGCTATTTTGTTTTCGTTTTAGAACCGCGCGCTTGTGTATTCGTGTGTATCTCATCAGTGAGGAAAATTAAACTATCAAGAAGCTAAATTGGAGCTTCTACACCCCCCCCCTCCCTAATAAGCCCCCCCCCCTCCTTTGGGACATGAGATTTTGTAATTAGTCCCTCCTATTCCCTCTTACGAAATTCATGCGGCCCAGTTGGTTTGCTTTTAAACAAATATACACTCAAACAAATAATGCTGGTTCTTGATCTGTATTAAATACTTAAGTTCCACTGCAGTTGTTTGAGTTATGTACAAAAACTATTTTAAGACACAAACGGCGTGTTTAAGATTTGAAATAAGCCCCTACTCTCTATTAAGCCCCCCTCTCTAATAAGCCCCCCTTTAATGAGGCCTGAAATTAAATAAGCCCTCCGGGTGGTTAATAGAGCTTTTACGGTATTACATATTTAATTTCCTTTACATAAAACATTATCGGTAATTTCAGTCAGATCTTAGTTATTATCCAGACAGGCTGCGGCTTGGCTGTACTTGCTGGGAATGTTTAAACAGCGATTTTAATGCCCTGCGCATGTCCCTGTTTCGACCAAAGTTCAACAAAGGATTGAGAAACGAATTAAGTATGAAAAGAAAACGATAAAAAGGTTTGAAAGGTTTAGAGTTTCTGATTCCTTTCATATTCAAAGCTATTGGAAAAAGAACACCCGGTAGAAATGTAAAAATCAACACTAACAAGATCAAACCAGTTGTCCTCGCTAATCTTTTATCCCTTTCCATGATCGCACGTATCAGCACTTCATTCTGAACTTGGGATCTTTTCACAAACATTCCTAGATAAGAAATTATAATCGTTGTGAAGGAGACCAGAATAAACGCGAAACCCATGAGTTGTGCAGCAACGCGATATCCACCGCCTTGTAGCTTGTTAGATAGGTAAATAATCAACGCAATTATGCTACTAATAAGCCATTGCACAGATAACATCTTGAGAGCTCGTGATTTTGTCACGTGATTACGATACCACGAAGGCTGTGTTACTGCCAGGTAGCGATCTCTGCTGATGCAGGCCAGGTTGCCAAGAGTCGCCAGGTTGCACAAAGCGGCGAAACCAGAGCTTTCGGGTGTTCTTGTCGGGCACATACGCTCGTGTGTAAATATTACTACATATCTGTAGACGGAAAATGATGAATATATGAAATCAGTGATTGCTAAGCTGCACAGTATTATTAGTGGAGGTCGATGAAGGGATCTGACGCGTGTCATTGTTAAAGGGCACTGTCACGCTATTGTACCATCACTTTAAAAAGCTTAAAATTGCCAATGCATCAGTGGAAACCTTAAAATAATGGTCTAGTTTTGCTGCCAAAGACTGTAGTACTGCATTGACACCATAAACTCCTGTATTCCATCAAAGATGACGAGGATGGAAATGGATTGAAATTTGAAAAAACTTGCCAGTTTTTTCAAAATTTCAAGCTATGCATTGAAAATCACCAGTTATTATGGTTAGCTTTCCCTGCTAGAATTTCATTGGAATTCATCTTGCTCATTCTGTAGGAGCATTTTTTGCACGATAACAGGTAAAAGGCATTAATTTTGGCAGAATTGAACCAAAAACAGCATAAATCGCGTGACAGTGCTCCTTTAAGATGACCAGCGAGTTACAAACCGCTGATGCGATGGCCAGGAGTAAGCCGAGAGATCGAACAGCGTAGTCAGTGAAGTCCTTCACTTGGTGTTGAATTTCTTTTGGAAGGTCTGGCATCAGACATTCTTGATAATCTGACTGGCTGGAGTTGAGATGAGTCATCTACTTCTTTCTGAAATATAACTGAAAAGTTTTTTGTTCAACGATCTATACAGTATTGGTGCAAGAAACGTTTAGATGAACAGTTAATGTATTCTTCAATGCAAGAAAATGCAGCTGGCCTTTAGACGAGTTTGTACTTTGGAATAACAGCAGCATCAAGAGATGAACTGCACGCACATTATTACTATTTATACGATGCCATAGAAAATACAGCCAATCAGAATGCAGGAAAGCCGTTGTATATTCGGCGTCAATATTCCATCTAACCTTCCCTTCGATCAATACAATTCAACGGTATCACACCCAACCTTCCCATCGTGCGTTGAGATTCCCGCTCATGCTGGCCTTGCTGGCCACTGTATTTTCTATGGTATGGTATAAAATAGTTATGCAACCCATTCTCGTGGTATACTGTGGAAAATCTTTATTGCATGTTAGACTGCACAATATAAGAAATAAACATTATTATTATTATTATTAATATCCCACTCGTCACTTGTATTTTCATTGCATACACACTCGCCTAAAGGCTCGTGTGTATACCAAGAAAATAAGTGACTCGTAGGATATTCCACGGTATACCACTCGAAAGCGTTGCATAACTAGTGTATTTTGAATGTTTTCTGAACTGTCACTGAATATCGTGTATTTGAAGCCGAATTGGAAAAATTTATGCGATATAATAATTAGACAATCTCTACTGATTTTCAAGATCCCATTGCCTTGTACCAGGAGTCCATGGGCTCCTGCTTGTACGAAGTGGCTACTTTCCTGTTTTAGTATATGGCTAGTGTTTGTAGTCGATATAACTGGCGCTCTGGTTGGCTACACAGTAGGCGCAGGTTAAAGGGTAGTGCATTATTCGCCCGTATGCCCATGGGCCGATTACGGATTAATCAAATTAGGAAATAAAATAGCAAAAGGTTATCCGAAGAGCACATTTGTTTTATTTACATTTAAAATTGTTGCGACTAGGAAAGCTGACAGTGAAAAGTTTGACCTGGGTTTGAAACGGCAAGGCCTCAGTCATAGATTTTCCCGTAACGACCTCATTCTCAGTTATTCCATCCATTTTGAAATCACTGGTGATCCTTGCAATCTGATTAATGGCTCTCGATGTGTACAACTTAGGCCCGATTCAGAAGCCGTAATTTTCATGAGCAGAACCGAATGCATTCAATAAAGTACATGAAAAGTTCGGCGTCTGAATCAATTAAGAACGGCTACTTTAATTTGAAACAGCTCAGGTGTTCTTTTCACCTGAATGAGGCGTAAATTTCGACTTTGGAACGGCTTTGGTTCAGATGCCGCACTTTTCATGTGCCGAACCTAATGTATGAATTATTATATTGTATATATTTAAGCAGTTTTACTCAGAACTGGAAATGGAACCCGAACTGTATTAGGAACGCCTGTGGAACGGCAAATTAAGTTCGACGTCTGAATCAGCAGGACGGTAATTTTTTTTAATTTGGGTCGGCCCAAATTCGAATTAAGTTCGGCTCATATATGAAAATTACGGAGTCTGAATCGGGCCTTACTCACGAATCGCACTATTTTTTCATCAAAATTTTAAAAACTAGGTTTCCTGAAGTGGATAAATAAATTATTAATATTGACAAAAAACTGTGTGATCTCAAATGGGTGTAATAAAGTGGGGGAACTTCGTGTCGCGCAGTTTTTGGTATATGAAATCGCACTTGTGATTTCAAATCACGTGTATGATTTCAAACCAAATTGCCCTCCACTCAGTTCAATTGCCATTCGGTATTAATCTATTTCTCCATTTTTAAAATCAATTTGTATTTGACTGAGTATTACTTACCAGTTCGATCACCTTCACGTTGCTACTGAAATTGCTGGTTAAAAGTGATCTTAGAAAACGCACTGAAAGGAAAAGTTTGGCATCACCCTTAGTGAGAGCAAGACATCGATTATGTGACGTGAAAGAAAGAGTATCTTTACGAACTTTATTGACGATATTACTTATATATGATGAATGGCCCTCTGAAGACCATTTCCGTGATAATTGCTTTATGCCTTCTTTTGAAGGCGAAAAGCCTTGAAACAAACATTACGTATTTAATTTGGAAATGAATAAAGAGAGTAATTTTCATATGAAAGATTCACACTTGACACTGATGAAGCAATTGGCGATTCGAAAATTAAACAGGAAAAAGTATATTGAAATTAAAATTTTAGTTAGTAACAGTCAATACAACACTCACTTGCGAGTACTTCAATGTGTCATTTAACTGCAAGTGCACTCTAAATAAAAGCTTTAATTTACGTTCCGACTTTATGTATTGATAGGTGTTAAAACGTTGTAGTATTAATCGGTGGAAACAAGGCTAAAAATGACATAAAAGGGAGGATAAGCACATCACGATAAAGCCTTTGTTTACCGCGGCATCAAAATCAGAAGAAAGTGCTCTTCCTGGAAACATTTCAACTGTGCCGTACAAATCGTGAAAATTTAATTCTATCAACTACTGCTGAAGAGTTTGTTTTCACTGATAAAAATAGATTTAAAATGCCCTGACGATTGTAAAACAAGACTAGAACTACTGCCTAAGTAGTGTCCATAACTCAGTCTTTAATCCGCAGTTCAAATATATGATATTCATACATTCACAGTCATTTAAGACTAGATCTTGAAAAACAAGAATAAGAGCAAATGATTCTTGTTTTCCTCGTTCTCATGATAAAATTCCACCAATAGCGTAGCTCCACTGTTCTCTGAAGAAGGGCTTTTGACTACGAGTAGTCGCTTATTTTCCTTCGGTAAATTGCAAGCAATCGAAACAATGGAGCGCGCAAAAATCTCTCCCACATAGAGATGCAACACCAGCCTAGTCTCCAGGTTCTCTCTTCTTCCCGTCCAGAGGAGTGGGAGAGAGCCTCGCTGCTCTGGACGGCACTGAAGAGAACGAGGTTGACGCAACACGCCGGAAAAAGAGGGGAAAAGGCCCATTATCTTTCTTTCTATTTTCTATCCAGGAGCTACTAAGGATGTTACAGATTTAATAATAAAGTCAATCTTTAATTTTTTTTTTTTTCCCTTGCTAGAATTAGCTGCTATAGCCACAGTTTCGAAAAGGCAATTGGGGGTGGGGGGAGGAGGTCGTGAGTTTATGGATGCATCCCCAGAGCTGTGGAAACAGCCTTCCTCTGTCAGTAAGGCAAGCTAGGAACATAGACACTTTCCGGCGTTTAGTCTAGACTCTGATTCATTCTCTAATGCCTTTTGTTAGATTAGAAGTTTAATTTTTAAATTTATGATAGCATTTTAGTTAAGATTAGTCGGTAGTTTTGCTATTTATCTTCAATCGAAGCATAGCTGTCTTTTATTAAATGCGAATAGTTTTCATCTTGTGGAACCCGCTTAAAGTTTTTGTCTATTTTTAAATTGAGGAATATTGCTTTATGATCTGGTGCAATTGATGTGCGAGTTTCTGCTTTGATTACATAATTAATGAATTGTTTAGATACAAGGAAAAAGTCAATTCTTGATTTGAGTCTCAGACTTTTCGATTCGTTTGTGTAAGTTCTTGTACTCGGATGAATTGAGCGATATATGTCAGTGAGGTTAAGTTCTTTCACGAGGTTTAAGAGTGCATTCCTGTAATTAGTCTCTTACCAAGGCAATCCTCCGCTCTTATTCAATTTGCTTAATCCCATATTCCAATCACCCGCTATTATAACTTTGATAAATTAGTTTTTGACACCAAAAGCAGGCTGAGAGTTCTCATAAATGCAGTTGTTAACGATAGTCAGTTGGTGCATAAATATTTACTTTTGAGTAATCTTCATCTAGTTTGGCCACTACGAAGCGACCCTCTTGATCGATTTCTATACTTTCTAGTTGAAACAAGCTATACCAAGCTATACCAAGACGTCGAAAATAAACAACTCCTCTGGGAATTAATTAAAATGGAAATTAGGGCAGAAACAATAAGCTATTCAAAAACCAAAAGATTAAACTTGAAAACCCGTGAAATCCCGATTCAACTTAAATTAGAAGAATTGGATCGAAAAATATGTAATGACATGAACTTAAGTGATGAGATCCTAACAGAATTTGAAGCGCTCAAAAGCGAACTAAATGAAATCTATTCAGCGAAAGGAAAAGAAGCGATGTTTAGATCAAAAGTAAAATGGGTAGAGGAAGGAGAGAAACCTACCAAGTATTTCTTTAATTTAGAAAAACGCAACTACGAGGAAACTGAAATTATAACACAGCGTAAAATAAGTGATGGAAAGATAATATCGGATATAAAACAAATAAATTAAGAAGTCGAGGAGTTCTACAAATCATTTCTAACTTCTAAAGTTCCACCACAGCATCACGAAAGCTTTAATGAATCGTTCAATTCTTTTGCTGAGGACTTAAAAAACCCAAAGATGAACAAATGACCTCACAAAAGAAGAACTGCTAAATGTACTTAAGGGCTTTCAAGAAGATAAAACTCCAGGAGAAGATGGTTTTACTAAAGAGTTCTACGAAGCATTTTTTGATCTTATAGGTGATCATCTCCTAGACTCCTACAACGAAGCGTTTGATAAAGGAAAAATGTCCACTTCTCAAAGACGAGGTATTATCTCATTAATACCAAAAGGCGAATTAACAAATTGGCAATTGGTCGAATTAACAAATTGGCGTCCAATTACACTTCTAAATGTCGACTATAAAATACTGGCAAGAGCACTTTTTATTGCGAAAAGAATTGAACTCAAATTACCCAAATTAATACATTCAGATCACTTAACCCGATGGATTCGTCAAAGGAAGGTTTATCGGTCAAAACGAAAGACTGCTCAATGACGTTATGGAATATACTGAACTAAACAAAACCCCGTGGCAATTCCTTCATAATACGCTAAAATATCTAAATTTTGGTGCAAACCTTAGGAAATGGATCTCTGCGATGTACTCAGATGTAGAAAGCGGAATAATAAACGGAGCGTGTTACGTTACAAATTATTTTAAGGTGGTGTCCCGCAAGGCTGTCCCTTGAGTCCTATCCTTTTTGTACTATCCGCAGAACTACTAGCGTAAAAGATACGTCAGAGTAGCAAGAGTAAGGGGATAAAGCTCCCAAATAATGTAGAAGTAAAACTAAGCCAATTTGCTGATGATACGACCCTTATCTGTAAGGATATTGAATTACTAAAGGAAAATATAATGATTATAAACAAATTTGCTGAAATCTCAGGCCTCAAATTGAATAAAAAGAAGACTAAAGCTATCTGGATCGGATCGCCGAAGAAGAATAAAACTAAACCCTTATAATTAACAATAAACATAACTAATGAACCTACTAAAACACTGGGAATCTATATTTCGTACAATCGTAACAAGAATAACGACCAAAACGTTTTTATCAAAATTCAAAAAATGGAAACAAAACTAAATATTTGGCTGTCTCGGGACCTCACCCTTATGGGACGAACTTTATTGGTAAAAGCATTAGGGATTTCTAAAATAGTATACTCAGCCTCAATGCTATGTGTTCCAGAGGAGGTTATTAAACGAGTACAAGAAAAGCTCTTAAGCTTTCTTTGGCGAAACAAAAAGGACAAAGTAAAAAGAGCCGTACTATATCAAAGACCGTGTAGAGGAGGTCTAAACTTTCCAAATGTTAGAACAACTGTTAAGGCACTTCGATTAAGCTGGATTGGCAGGTTATTAATTAAATGAATCTAATGATGCTTGGAAAGCAATTCCCAATGCTTACTTCAATAGATATGGAGGATTACCGTTTCTTTTGAAATGCAGTTATAACCAAAAAAAAACTAGACAACAATATTTCCCCCTATTACTTAGAACTTCTAGATTACTTTAGTGAACTTAGGGACCAATATAGGGATGACTGCTTCAAAGGTGACTTGATTATATGGAAGAACAAAGATATCAATCAAAGGAAAATCTTTGTATTGGAAAACCTGGAGCGAGCGTGGGGTATATTTTGTACAAGATCTTGTTAAGAATACTGAAACATATCTATCGTATGAAGAATTCAAGACAAAATACAACATTGAAATCAACTTCATCTATTACTGCCAAATTCTCTCTGCGATTCCCAAAAGTCTTCAGTTAAAAGCTATGATTATTAAAAAACCTCTAGAAACAATCATAGAAGAAACTGACGTATACCAGCTTGCTGAAGGAAAAACCATTTGTCAGTCTAAAATGCACTCCAAGCATTATAACTCACTCTTCCAAGCGAAATGGGAAACAGAACCAACATCAGTTCAATCATGGTCCAAACATTACCCCCCCCCCCCTCCTCCCCCCCCCGCCCCTTCGCCAATAATGGAACTTATTGAAAATTATCTCAAAGATGTCGGCAGACAATAAATTAAGACAATTCTCTTTTAAACTACTCCATAGGACACTAGTGACTAAAAAGGAACTTAGAAGATACACAATTACACCGGATGATGAATGTTTTTTTTTTTGTTTTGCAAAGGTCCTAATTCCCTCGAACACGCATTCCTGGCTTGCTCTGTGTCAAGGACTTTAACCACGAGATGATGATATGGTTCAACAACGACCAGAAATCCCTAATTATGATGACCAAGCAGCAGATCGTTTTTAATGATTTTTCACTACCCGTAGGATCACAACATCTACTGAGGTGGAAATTTGGAATTTTCATAATACTGATGAAAAAGTATATCTACGACTGTAAAACTGGACTGGAAAAATTCCCAATTGGTAATCAATTTAAACAAAAACTAAGTACTCAATGGAAAATCGAAAATAGTGGAAATTGAGTAGTTAGGTCCTGATAGTCAGCGCCCAGCACCGCGTCACCCTATAAGCAAATGCAATTGTTAACTAATGAAGAAATCTATACTTAATATCGTTAAGTGAATATTGTAATCTATAATTATACTGTACTCTAGGTAGCGTGCGGCAACAAGTGTCAACTTTCTTTTGTTTTTATTGGCTTGTAATTAGTGTACTTGTATTGTTTTCTGTAGCACCTGTTTTTGTAACTGTTGTAATTGCAATTGTTAAATTGTAATTTATAATTGTTTGAGCAATTACTGAAAACAATGTGTAACAAAAGTCGGTAGTTTTATTCTCAACGTGTGACTTGTAAGAATTTGTTATGCTATTTGTGATAAGCTTTTGATTATTATCATAGAAAAAGCACAACTCAAGCAGTTTAAGGCCTGGGTCAAGGGCGTTTATTAGAGAAAACGTTTTTTTATAATATAACAGTCCAGAGGAATGACACTGAAACGAAATTCGGCGCATGGGAAGATCTCATCATCCTTAACATTTTCACATGCAATAAACGTTATCATAGATCACGTGACGTATCACGTGACGATTTCTTTGAAATCATGACTTATTTGAGGAGTAGGTGATGGTTGTAGGATATAATATCGAATAAAAACGCTTTTCTTATGCGCATTAATTATTTCCAGCGTCTCACGTTTGGAGTGACCGTCCATCGTTCTCAACAAAAAAGTTGTGAGGGCAAAGGTCATTTTTCGTCAAATTTATATGTTAAGGCAAACAAGGACAACAAGATTTATCTTCAGGGAAAGTTTCATCCGGTTCTAGGCAATCTGGAGAAAGATATTGGCGATCAACCATATTTCTGAACATATTTCTTAAACCCAGGCCCTTAAACTGCTTGAGAAGATGATGATGATGATGATGATGATGATGATGATGATATTATTATTATTATCATTATTATCCGGATGAAACTCCCTATTCATTTACATGTACCGTTCGTACTCGTTTCATTTCATGCGTGTTAGACCTCGCATCAGTTTTGGACTTGTAGCTAACATTATGGACTTCAATTGTGTTTGGATGTAGAAGACGGTAATATCTCTGCCTGATCACGAACCGAAATCTCCTGTCTCGATATGCGTACAGAAGAGGATTAAGAAGTGAATTGATGCTGAGGCAGACAGTCGGAAAAGAACCTACTAGAATCTCTCTGGTGGATAGGGAAATATTTTCGAAAGCCTTGGTGGAAAGCCAGACGAGACCAATAACAACTGGAAGAAGAAAAAATACCAAGTTGCTTAAAACCAGGATTGAAATCTTCTTGGCGAGTTTTCCATCTCTTTTGATACCCACCTGAGTCCCAGAATTCCGCACGTGAACGAATATGTGAAGATACATTGGCAGTGTGATCGTGTACAAGAGAAATCCAATCGCTACCAGACTTGCGCTGTAAGCGAATGAGTGAGGTATTTGTCTAGATGGCTGTATGGGAAGACAGAAGGTTGTGGTGGTGTACGTTCCAATGCCAAAGAAAGGAAGCAAGGCTATCATTATTGCAATCGTCCAGGACACGATCACACAGAACAAACAAGACTTGGGTGTAAACTTGGCATTAGGTCTCATGGAGAAAATTATCGCTATGTATCGTTCACTTGTCAAAAGCACAGATGATATAGCGGCGTTCACTTGTCCAAAACACCACAAAAATCCGAGAAATGGACAGAGACGACCTATCATTCCGTAAAAGATTTTGTACTCTATCGCATGGCGCGAAGAGGTAAGGGCAAGGGAATACACTCCGAGAAAGAAGTCGCTCACGGCCAAATTCGAGACCAACAACATTGTAGGCACTCTTCTGAGAGACTTATTGGTTAGTGTTGTTGTGAATACCATAAAGTTTAATATAAGTACTAAAGAAGCAAAAAAATATTCTGCATAGAGTACATTATTAGCGCTTTTCCAGCACTTATGCGTAGGAATTTCCGCAATTTCGGAAGCAAAGCATTTTTTGTACGACAAACAGACGGGTAAGAACCCATGCGCAGCAATTGTGCGTGACACATTATTGACCATGTAGCGTGACCCACGACAGCGTGACGGTGGATATAATTCGTAGATCCCTTGTTTTAAATGTGTGACGTTTTCGTTAGTTTCATTCTTGAGCAAAGTACAATTGGAGCAAGAGTCACTCCATGTCACTCCAGTAATATTTTGAAGGTTTGGGGCTCGAAGGACGTGAACTGGTAAGGTAAAGAGGTTACGTGATATAATTACAAGAGCTTCAAGCAAAGGCAGTTCTTGAGAAAGATTTCCCTTCCAGATCTTCAGGTTTTTTATGCTGATTGCCCTTAAAAAAGAAAACAAAAACTGTTAATTGGAGTGTAGTTTTTCTCGAATTAAGCAGCAATACTACAGTGATCACCAAACGTGAAGAACATGGAAGTTCAAGCAAATTCTCAAGTATTAAAGGATATATTATGAAAAACAGTACGGACGATAGAGTCCTAAAGTGCGATGTCACAAGTATTTGAATTTTTGAAATTATGGAATTTTGTTAGATTTTCATAAAAAGCAAGAAGGAAAATGCTAACTTGTCAAAAATCAGCATATAAAGGCAAATTAGCATCGTTTTGCTCTGCTGACTCCATGAATCCTTCTAATTTTTGGTTGGGTCATAACGTTCTCAGTGAACGTAAGCAAAATTTGTATGGAGTTAGCATAACATAACAGTACTAATACCGCGCTCTTAATGTGAAAGAAATACCGATTTTGGGCAGGTAGGCCTTTTTTATCGTGTTCTTTCTAAATATCCGAACAAATCCCATAATTTCACACCTTTAGTTTTTTTTTGTGGAGTCATCACTTTAGGACTCTATATGCAAGTTGATGTAGACTCTTAAAAGATTAAGAGCGAATTCCTGATGAATAAAAACCTCTTAAATGATGCCATGCCACTGATTATACGAGTTTAAAAATCCTTTAGATTAAACTCCTGAATTCAGATATAAAATGGAATATATGTTATTATAAACGTAATAGTGGATCATCCTTCAAAACTAAGGTTTGTGTATCCGTACGATATTTTTATTATTTTTTCCACGCATGCACCTTTTTGTTGTTCCTAGGTCGCGCATCATCTATTCTACGCATGCGTTCCGAAGGATAACGGTAACGCAGGCTCTCAAAGGATATTATTAGCAACTTGTGTTACGTACAATAAGTCGTTGAATACTTACAAGTATCTTAAGTTTGAAAACTGGATAAACGCATCTTTTGAAATGATGGTTGTTTTGTCATCTATAACTGTTCTGCGGACAAACGGATAGTTTGTTTAGTCGTTGGATTGTCATTATACTTCACAATCTACTTTTTTGGTGGCTATCAGACACCTAGTTTAGTGATATCTTAACATTACCTGAAAGAGTTACATTATCCCAGTTTAGTATAAATCTACTAGCGTTCTATCACGAATGCCGTTCTCTGATTGGCGACGCTACTCGCTATCTATTCCGTGTTTGATAGTGAGTAGCGTTTGCCAACAAAATGGCGGCCGCTTCTTCGCGTTTTCGAGGTGTCTGTGAGGATGATTTAGATAATTTACTTGTTTAGTTTAGAACGACTAGCAGATTTATACTAAAAACAATTAGGTTATTTTCTCTCGAATACTGTGCACGATGCGGCTGATTAAGGCTGCGCTCTCATCAGCTATCACGGGATAGAAACCTCGAACTCATAATTGTTAAATAGGTTTCCTTCTATCTCTGGTTTGTCGTTATTTGAAATTTTGGGACTGAAAGGAAATACTTAGCAGAAATCTGTAATTTAGCTGTCAATACTTTTAAAGGGGCTATCTAGGGACGTATACTCCTACGTTACTGCACATGATATAGTTGTATTCTGATGCTAGCAAGATAAATTGACTTGTTAGTTGTTGTGACAGTTTTGACGCGTCCGCGCCTCTGCATCTCTGATATCCCTGAGTGACTTGTACTTACCCCACCCCTCCCCCCTTCAACTTAGTTGATGTCACCCTAATTATTATTATATACTACACCATGACGAAAATGTTGTGGTCAGTCTATGAGTTGAATGTATGCAGTCATAGTGGCCCCTTACTTTAGTGACATTTAATTCACTGACTTACAATGCACTGATGAGTTCTGGATTGCTTGTGAAGTTCCTCAGGTCATTTTTCAGATCTTTTGTGTGACAAATAACCGTCACGTTATACGCTAGATCACGTGAGTAACTGCATATGGGCGTGACAGGCGTTGAAAGAGAAGTTGCGAGAAAATCAATGACGAGCAGTAATGCGAAGGATAGTCTATCCATGCACCTGTTGGTAAATCGGTTTTAAATTAATCAATAATTTGCATGAGTATGGTAACTGGCTGGCGCTGGACCTTTCTTCAAACACAATATAATATCACGATGATGTTACCGAGTTAGGAATGGCATTGAGTATCGGATTACAACACGAGGATCGGAGATTCATTCAGTCAAACATTGATTCAATTCAAGTCGAAATTCAGGTCGGATTGAAGGTCGGATTTATCTCAAAGTTCAGTAAATCGGAGTCGTTTTCGGAATTTAGTCTCAAGGGAATCTGAATCTATCGAAGTCATCAATAAGGCGTTCGCCTTCCACCAATGTGGCCCAGGTTCGATTCCCGGACTCGGCGTCATAAGTGGGCTGAGTTTGTTGGTTCGCTAGTCTGCTCCGAGAGGTTTTTCTCCAGGTACTCCGGTTTTTCCCTCTCCCCGAAAACCAACATTTGATTTGATTTGAGTTAGAGTTATTATTATTATTATTATTATTATTATTATTATTATTATTATTATTGTTGTTGTTGTTGTTGTTGTTGTTGTTGTTATTATAATTATTATTATTATAATTAATAAAGCATGTGGTCAGCTGCCGTCGTCTTGGAAACTGCTTGAAATGAATATCAATCTTACAAAGTTGCGCTTGGATTTGAATGCAGCGCAATGAAACCAAGCTCAATGGAATACATCTCATAGTTACATACGTAATATTAACATTGTGAGTCGTAAATGGTTTGATGCTAGTCTGGTTTGAAGATTGATGAATGTAAATGAAAAAAGTTACAACTGACGACCCAACGTAATGTTTCGACACTCCCGTCTAGTGTCTTCATCAGGGGTGATCTAAGGTTGCAAAGGAGCCTTGTTGCAACATTAGATCACACCTGGTGAAGACACTAGACAGGATTGTCGAAACGTTGGGTCGTGAATTGTAACTTTTTAAGTTACATTCATCAATCTTCAAACCAGAGTAGCATCGAAACTTGTCTGATTGTCCACCTGGTTGCACTGTGAACTTGAACATACCATTGTGAGTCGTTTTTAATCGATTATTGAAACCCATGAATCGATATTGTAACGTTATATCTTTCTCTTTAACCTGGTATATTGTTGTTGTTGTTGCAGGGGCGTAGCCAGGATTTTTCAAAGGGGGGGGGGGGGGTCACACTGTGTCAAACAGAGGGTACTCACCAGATTGCCACCTGAATATTGTAGGTTGTTTAACAAGAAATAACACACAAACTGCGGTGATAAACATGACAATAAAACGCATTGTTGGAAAACAAAAATAAAACTATATCGTTTAACTTGACGTTTCGTATGTTTCGCCATACATCTTCAGAAGTGACCGTTAGGAATTATAGTAACAACTAAATTTTAAATTTAAGATAAGTAACTAATTAACAATAACCTTGACAGAAGCTAAAAATAATTTGCATATAAAAGATGCAAACTAATAGAGATACAGCTTTTCGCTGCTTACATTTTCATTTAAGATAGGTTTCAATTCTCTAATTAGTAGAGTCTCCTTTATCTTGCCATGAGTATCTGACCGACCTTTTGCTAATATCTCAAAGGGGTCCCATTTTAAGTTGTGACCAGTTGACGTGACGTGGTCTGCGATAGCAGATGCATGACAGCTACTCATAATCGCTTTAAAATGTTCAGTTTTTCTGTCATGCAATCTGCGCTTTGTTTTTCCAATGTTATTTTCCAAAGCGCTCATCGCATTAAGTCTCTTTTTCCCTACAAAGATAGAATTAACCGTTCCCAAATGTCAAAAGTTGTTTATAAGGCTAGTTGTTGGGACTGCCAGGATTTCTACATTGGAAAAACACAACGCAGATTGCATGACAGAAAAACTGAACATTTTAAAGCGATTACGAGTAGCTGTCATGCATCTACTATCGCAGACCACGTCACGTCAACTGGTCACAACTTAAAATGGGACCCCTTTGAGATATTAGCAAAAGGTCGGTCAGATACTCATTGCAAGATAAAGGAGACTCTACTAATTAGAGAATTGAAACCTATCTTAAATGAAAATGTAAGCAGCGAAAAGCTGTATCTCTATTAGTTTGCATCTTTTATATGCAAATTATTTTTAGCTTCTGTCAAGGTTATTGTTAATTAGTTACTTATCTTAAATTTAAAATTTAGTTGTTACTATAATTCCTAACGGTCACTTCTGAAGATGTATGGCGAAACATACGAAACGTCAAGTTAAACGATATAGTTTTATTTTTGTTTTCCAACAATGCGTTTTATTGTCATGTTTATCACCGCAGTTTGTGTTATTTCTTGTTAAGCTACGATGGCCAAAGACAAAGAGTATTTACGATATTGTAACACGAAAATTTGGTTTATCAACGGAGTTGATAATGTAAATTGACCACCGTACAGGGATTCGATTAGCTGACGTTTCGAGCGTTAGCCCTTCGTCGGAGCGAATCGAGGAATTGTGGGTTGTGTATGGTTTATATATAGACAATGGAGCTACGCTATTGGTGGTAACATGGTAACGTGAAAAACAGGAATAAATTAATTGAATGAAAAGCGCTCGTTGATACCGTGGGGATTGAGAGTGCCAAATCCCCACGGTATCAACGAGCGCTTTAGAAACTAATCCATTTTTTACGATATGGTAGGTTGTTTGCTTTAAAAAATGCTTTAAGGGGGGGGGGGGGGGTCACGGGCACTCCAGGACCCCCCTCGCTACGCCCTTGTGTTGTTGTTGTTGTTCTTCTTCTTCCTCTCTTTTTTGTCAGAATGATACCCTGCGAGCAGAGACCCTTCGATCTTCCCAGATAAGTGAATTATATTTATAAAAGGATGTTCCATTTGCCAACAAGAATGACTAGGACTAAAACTCACTAATTCTGCAGTAGGTTTAAAGGAGGATGATTAATATTTGTTTAACAAAAATGCATCATAACATTGCGTTGTTTTAAGGCAAACAGCTTGCTTCAACACTGCGATGCCCTAATAGATGGTTCCACTGTTATTGGCGCCATATTAACTGGGGGCAAACACGACTAAAATTTATACAGTAAATGTATGGGATGTTGACCGACTTTGAACCGCTTTAACACCGCTACAAAGAGGCGGATTTCCGCAGCGAAAATGTCTTGCAAAAGACATTTGTACTCACATTATTTTGTTGAAGTATAAAGAACAGATTCAGGCTACAACGACCGTAAACGAATTTTTAAGATTTCATACAAACCTCTCTAATCACAATTACGCAAATTACCGCGAAAATAGAAGCCAGGAGAAGATTTAGAATTCTTATTTACGGACGTCGTACCTTCGTTAATGGCCTTATTTTCTGTTGAATGGCAAATGTTGGACTAATCCGCCTCTTTTTAGCGGCATTACAGCGGTTCAAAGTCGGTCAAAATCCCATACATTTACTGTAATTTTAGCCGTGTTTGCCCCCCAGTTGACAAGGCGCCAATAACCTTGGAACCATCTATTTAAGTCCGGCAGTTTATTGATTTTTCATGTTTGTTCGGCTGAGGAGAATTTCATATGCCAATTAGAATTAAAGAAGAAAAGCGCCTTAGGATATTGAACGCATAGATTTTAAACTGTTTCTGTACTCAGATTGTAGCTTCAGTCTACCTTTCAACAAGCTAAGCAGCTAACACTGGCACGAGCCTGTACAAGGGGCAACCTGAGAACCATCTTACACTACAAGGGGAATTCTCCTTACGACTCAGTCTAAGCTGTGGTCTGTTTTCCGGATCAAGAGCAGGCTAACTACATTAACTGCGGGTTCAAGGCGCTGTTAACCGCAGACATCGCTCAACTCACATTCGAGAAAGAAATTGCTTCAAGAATTTTTCAACAGCAAATCTTCAGTCCATTTCAACCTTCTTAAGTTATGCAATACCACTTAATGAAAGCTTTGATCAGTACGTTAACAAGACTTGGTAATGTTAATTCCTTAATGGTTTGCAAAATGAGATTTCTTGTCAGTGATCCCAGAAATTTTAGGATTGAAACAAATGCAGGGCCGCTTGATAAACAGATGTATATATCATCGTAGAGAAAACTTTAGTCGGAATTCAAGTTGATGTAACCTAATAAACGTTAATAGAAGGCAGGAGGAAAACTTCGCAACCAGGAATACAGTAAAACGATAAAGAAACATCAGTTACTGAATAGAAATCTTACTAATGATAGGTAGGCCGATAGGTACCTTATCCGTTGTCCTACTCGGATTATAACTTGAAACGTATATATAACGATACGACATGTGTGGGATAGACAAGTCTTCGGAGAAACCAATAACAGCGATTCGCAGCATATGTCAGGTAGATAACTTTAATTAACATACAGGTCCACGCTGTCTTTTTGTTGACAAGAAGACCATTACCTCGACCGGATTGGCTTGATAACAGAAAGCAATTTACAGTTTAAAGACGCGTTAATAAGGAACTAGATAAATAATGTTAAAAGAAGGGAGAATGCAGTTATTACAGGATGTTTAAGAAAATAACATTATTTCAATTAACAGAAATGCATGTTGTTCGGAAATAGAGAAATAGAATGATTACTTCGAAAATTCTACATATATATTTTTTTTAGTTCATGTCATTGAAAAAGGCGTACTAGGTTTATCTTTGCAGTATCAACATCAATATCGTAATAGTTGTATTTGACGGCTGGACTGCTAGGTGAAGTTAACTATTTGCATAACTATTTTCAGACAAACCGTAGAGGAGAAGGCCCAATGCTTCAGTTGACAACAAAACATTGAGTTGAGTATGGTGGCCCAGCATTATCATAGTAAAATATGTAAGTTTTTGGGGAGAAAAGAGTAAAAAATGGAAAGAAACGACAAATATAAGCAATCAAAGTCAAAAAAAAAAAAACACGCGAGAAAAATAATATTGTAATAAAAATTAATAATATAAAGTAAAAAATATTTGTTGACAAATTAAAAAGTAAAAAAAAAAAAAAAGAAAAGAAAAGAAAGAAAAATAATTTAAGCACTAAAAATATTTTGAAAAAAACAATCCCAAAAAAAAAGAAAGAAAAAAGAAGAAATATTATTTTTCTCGCGTTTTTTTTTTTTTTTTTCGATTTTGATTGCTTATATTTGTCGTTTCTTTCCATTTTTTACTCTTTTCTCCCCAAAAACTTACATATTTTACTATGATAATTCTGGGCCACCATAGTTGAGAACAAAATCATGGTTGATCCAAAAGCGGTCGCTATTTTTTACATCAGGTCAGGTCGTCGAAGCATCCATTTTTCGGTCGGATTTCTTTGTTCTTTTTAGATTAATGCATCCGATTACATCGGCAAAGCTTGCGGCGGCAACAGGAAAGATAAGGTGAAATTCAGGCCAGGAAACCAGGACAACAGCGAGAAAAGTTGCAAAATTATAGATGTGGCAATTCCAGAAGATTTTGGGTAACGAGGATGAGAAGGTTGAAAAGTAACAAGATCTGGCCAGAGAAGTCCGAAGAATGTGGCCAGTGAGGACAAAAGTTGTACCAGTGGTTGTTAGAGCATTAGGATCAGTACCATTCAGGCTGTAAGGCAACCTGAAAGTCCTGGGAGTGGATACATCGATTGCACTCATCCAGAAATCGGCATTGTTAGGGTCTGCAAGGATACTGAGAAAAGTGCTGGGGATTTGAGGAAAAGTCAGGATTTTAATTGGTTTCCCTTGGCAACTTGTTGTTGCTCGGCACCAAAGTATGACCAGCTGTGGCATCTTGAGCTGTGTGACATTACAGTCAAGTCAGGTCAAGCGTACCCCCCTAGATTACATTAACGAGTTGATTATTTGAACATTGAACCCGTTAGTCATTTCGAATAATGCAATGATTTTTTAAATATTCGAATCAAACTTCGACTGCTGATTGGACTAAGCGAACAAAAAATGCTCCTTATATGGGAAATCGAAGCGTCCAACATGGCGTCCAACGGTGAGTGGAAATGATAGGTGAAAAACGGTATTGTAAATGTTATTATCAAGCAGTTTTTTTTTTTTTTGCTTTCTACATCCCATAGACCTTGTAGAAGTCTTATTCGTGATAAAAGGATTTCTGGCGAAGTTCTAGCAAGTTTTCTCGTCAATATTTATGGTTGTTTACAACGCTGTAGTGTACCGTCGCTATCAGCTGTGTTTAATTTCGCTCCGTAGAAATGTATTACTTTTAGGATTCCTCGGAAAGAACAATATTGTTGGATTTTGAAGGGCTAAAAAAGGAGTGCTCTATTAAAAGAGATGACAGAATTAAAGTCTCGTTGGTTGAACGCGTTTTTCAAACACATCTTACGGACAGAGTCCAATCATGATTCGAATATTTAAAAAATTATTGCATTATTCGAAACGACTAACGGGTTCAATGTTCAAAGAATCAACTCATTAATGTACTCTAGGGGGGTACGCTTGACCTGACTTGACTGTAATAATAATAATAATAATAATAATAATAATAATAATAATAATATTCTAGATTCTAGTGTGATTCTAGTTGTCCTAAAGTGTTCATCCATTTTTGTTCTCCTTTCTTTTCTTTCGTAGCACTATTTATAGTGCTAATTTTAACGGGCTACGCTCAAGCGCCCTTTCATACTATTTTAACTGTATATAGCATACAAAAGTTTTAACTGCTGCGTAATATAAATTACAAGCTTTCGACCGCCTGAACAATTAACTGCGGTCTTCAACGGGCAAAATGATGACTGAAACTAAAATTCTAAGAATATATGGTGTGATCAAAATAAGAACAATAGACTGAAATTAGGGATAAAAAAGTGATAAGAATTTTTGTTAGAAAAGATGCGGTATTGCCCACTCCCAGGACAAGTAGTTCGTCTTGGATAGCCGTTAGTGAACCTAAAAACTATGGTCTGTTTCAAGTGGAATTAATCGAAAACGCACTCCTATGCAACAACAAAAATTGTAACAGACGGAAAAACATGGTTGCCAAATTCCATGTCACTTGCACCCATCAAATTCGATAGATTGACATGTTTGGAATTCAAAATATGATAATAAATGCTACTCACGATTAAATATACAGTAACTAATCTCACCAAATGAACACTATACATGTTCGTGACCTTCTCTTTGGGGACATGATACATTTTATCCGCTTTGGCCGCAAAGTATGGAATTCTCTTCCAAATAATCTGCGCTCCCTACCTAAACAGACTTTTAACAAAAACAATCCCTGCACTTTTCTAACAATGATCATTGCTGAAATATCTGCTGGATTTATGGAACCAAAATGACACCTTTAGATCTATTTTAATAAGCTCCTGTTATTGCAAATTATCTCAGTGTCCTTTCGAATTATCTGCATGCTGGATACAGTTATCCGCTCTTTGAACAACTGGAGCCAGGTCAACAATCATCACACGACAATAACAAATGACTGAGATACTCATATTGCCGTTACCAGAAACCCATAAGGGTTGAAACGTGCAACTGCCCTATGTGTGCTTGGAAACAAGCTTCCGAATATTCAATTTGCTAAGTACCATATTTGGAACATCAAGAGAGAAAAATTCAACCAATCAGTTCGCAAGAACACCGTGACGCAATACCACCATTGTTCCCGCGCGAAATTAAAAATAGCGGACACGTCGGTGAGACGAAAAGGAAAACAGAAAAGTCCAAAAAAGCTGTCCAAAAATAGAGTGAAAAAGTTGGGTGAAACACTCGGAGGAAAAACGGAGGTGGAGATTTTTGAGGAGGTGCGAAATTTGCTACAGTATTGACCGCACTGCGTTTACTCGCGGCAAAGACTGGAGCGAGAGGTTTCCAACTACGCTACTTAGCACTGAATATTCAGAAGCTGTGAATGCGCGTTGCACGTTTCAACCCTTATGGGTTTCTGCCGGTACCTATAAAACTCTTTTAGCTTCTCCCGTTTCTTTTTAAGTCCCCATCCCCTCCCACTTTCTCTCCCCACTCCTCTCTCCGTCCATCCCACCATACAGCTCGCGCGCCGATTAATGACCCTTCGATTCCCTTATTATCAAGATTCATATTTTTCCTTTGTACTGTACCAATGCCATAGTAAGTGAAAAAGAAATTTTTCTCTAGAAACAATTAATTTGAACTTGACAAGAAAGTCACATTCTGTTTATAAACACAACCGTGAAAAATATATCTGCTTTACTTGGTTGTTTGAACAGCTTTCTGTATGTAAACAAAACAACAACAGGAAAAATGTAATGAATCATTTTAATGCTGTTGTTGGTTCTCGCATGGAAAAAATTGAATGATTTAATCGGTGCGGCAAAAAGAGAAGCAGTGAGTGAAATAAAATTCATCTAATGGAACCTTTCGCATTCAACATTGCTTCTATCATAATGCCATTCGATAAATGTCAAGTAAGTGTCAAGCGAGCGCTGTTATTGGCTCAATAATGTGTACCTATCTTCATACAGAAACACGAAACACAAAAGAATCGGCAGGTGCGTATGTTTTCCTTCTTCTTTTAAGTTTTTTTTTTTTACCACAAAACCCGCAAGCAAAGCAGTGGTTAACATTTTCAATATTTTTAATTAATTGCTTTCCTTAATTTTGAGATAGCTGAATCAAATTTGTTAAACAACACTGTCCTACCATCGCTGTCGCTACTTTCCCCAATGCCAGCATGCATTTTCTCCTTACCATTCTTCATGTACTTCTAGGGCGCGATCCATTTGGGCAAAAATTTCGGTTTGAATAAAAATCCGAAATACTCAGGTGTCAAATGGAACGGTTTTTTCCACTTCAGTAAACCGGTCTCGTCCCATTGGCAAACGCAGATTCCGCCATCTTGCCTGTAAAGGAAACTGGGGGAGCCGAGCGTCTCACCGAAATGAAATGCCAAATGGCACAGAAAATTTCCGGTAATTCCGATATCTCGGGAAAATGGACAACCTCGAGAGGTTGACCAAAGTTTTCGAGATGAACTTTCCGGAAATTACCGTTCCATTTACCTCTAAAACGAAAATTCCGGAATTTTTGACCAAATGGATCGCTCCCCTAATGATTCAAGTTGGGAGAATGAGTGCAAACATCGATGCATTTTATCCGGCGATCATTTCAGTTATTCTCATAACCTATAGAGTCCGAAAGTGATGACGCCACAAAAACTACATTTATGAAATTGTGGGATTTGTTCGGACATTCAGAAAGAACACGATAACAAAGGCCTACTTTCCAAAAATCGGCATTTTCTTACAGTTTGAGAGCGAGAAATTAGCACCGTTATGCTCTGCCGACTCCATACAAATCCTTCTAAATTTTACATGGTTCATAACGTTGTTTGAATAAGTAGTTATATTGTTGGGGGAAAATTGTTGCTTGTCACTGTTGAACGGTCAGGGTTGAGCCGTTGGTCGAGTGCTTCAAGATGTTTCCAATTTGAAAAAAGCAATTAATTCTAAAACTTCCTACGTGCTTCTCAAAGATAGGCCAGTAAGAAGTCTTTTGAGGTAATAAAACAAGAGGCTACAATTAGCCTAAACCCGGGCTTGCAAAAAACAGTATTGTATCCCTAACTTAGTGCTAAACAAAAGAATAGAGGGAAGTCTGTCTTTCTTACATCGGACGCATTGTGTTTAGTTTGTGTTGGAGTCTATTTCTTTAGACCCCTATCAACATATATTCCTCTAAAATACAGCTCAACCATTGAGCACAATAATTATAACACTTGTAAAAAATATTTCTAAAAGAACAAGAAAAAGAGAAACAGAAAAAATAAAGCCCGTGATATATACCACTAAAGGACATCGAACCCGGGTTAGCTGCGTCACAGGCAGGAACAATGACCTTTAGGCCACAGAGGTTTATCGTTATGCAAGATGATAAAAATAGTGCATTGATTCCAAAAAAAAAAAAAACTAAGCACACTTGTTTTCGCTTCGATGGATAATTGTTTGAGAAAGGAAACGCTTATCGAACGATGTAGGATTTTTTCGCATAAATGTGAATGGAGTCTCGGTGAAATGTGAGTAGAAAATTAATTAGCAGAGTGAAACTGTTTACAAATAGGTCAATCCAGGGTCATTTGAAACACAAGAAAGGAACGTTTCTGGACAGTTTCAAGGGACGCTAGTACATTTGTAAAATATAATCGCTTATCATTCAAAAATTAAAGTCCAGAAATTAAGATATATTGGCAAAATAGTAAATAAACTACCTGTCAAAGTCTCAGGGGTGTGTGATACCCCGTACTTGAGTTATTCAACAAAATGTACATCTCAATGGAGCGGATACGGGAACACGGCAGTCCATCTGGAGTTAAATTTTGGTCATGTTAAAAGCTTTCTTCTCGCTGTTGAACTTGCAAACATTCGTATAGACACTTGTCTTAACATATTAGTTGTTCAGACTTCAAAAACACAAGGTGAATCGACGTTTTCCGATACGTGACAACAGGCGTCATTCTTGCTGTTGATATGAGATTTACACTCGAATCACTCGGCCGTGAAAGGTCAAACTCCCTTTGTCTGTAGTCTCTAATTTTTGGCGCTTCCCTCGCGTCGCGTCTCCTCGCAACTTCGCGCGCGCACGTGCCCCCACAATCCGTCGCCAAAATTAGAGACTACTCGCTGTCTACTAAAGCCACAGGGCACCCAGACAATCTGTTTGTGCGTTTGTGTGACCCTTTGTTATTTTATAGTAAATGTATGGGATTTACCGTATGTTTCATGCTTTAGCGACGAATCGCTAAATATATGTATTGAACAACGCTAAATAAAAGTGAAATTGTCTTACCTGTGCTGCACTGTCGTCCTTTTGCCTCAATACTGATATTTTAAGCGATTTTGTCGGGTTTTGTCTTCGCCGCCGACTGTGCCTCATAAGAAATGAAAAGGGTGGATAGACCTTTGAACGGCTCCAGCACCGAGCCAGCACCGAGGCGATTTTTTCCCAGAAAATCGCATCGCTCAGCTTCCAAACCACGCATCATAAAGGCCGAAACATTCACGCTTCTTCTCGTTCCTCTCGATCGAAAATCCGCCCAAGCGGTCCCGAACTAACCCTCGAATAAATTCAAAATCAAGCGATCGAAATGCGTAGCAAGATCTTCATGTGCCAGCTAGAAACCGTCGTGCTGATTGCCTGTTTCTGATTGGACACCGTTTAACAACAACCGATTCAAAATACGTACGGTTGTGGGAAAGTCAAATAAGTTATTATTTAACGGCGTCCAATCAGAAAAGAGGCAATCAGCACGACGGTTTCTAGCTGGCACATGAAGATCTTGCTACGCATTTCGATCGCTTGATTTTGAATTTATTCGAGGACTAGTTCGGGACCGCTTGGGCGGATTTTCGATCGAGAGGTACGAGAAGAAGCGTGAATGTTTCGGCCTTTATGATGCGTGGTTTGGAAGCTGAGCGATGCGATTTTCTGGGGAAAAATCGCCTCGGTGCTGGCTCGGTGCTGGAGCCGTTCAAAGGTCTATCCACCCTTTTCATTTCTTATAAGGCACAGTCGGCGGCGAAGACAAAATCCGACAAAATCGCTTAAAATATCAGTATTGAGGCAAAAGGACGACAGTACAGCACAGGTAAGACAATTTCACTTTTATTTAGCGTTGTTCAATACATATATTTAGCGATTCGTCGCTAAAGCATGAAACATACGGTAAATCCCATACATTTACTATAAAATAACAAAGGGTCACACAAACGCACAAACAGATTGTCTGGGCACCCTGTGCTAAAGCAGACACGGGGAAACACGGCAGTCCATCTGCCGTTCAGTTTACTCATGTTAAAAACTTTCTTCTCGCCGTTGAACTTCCAAACATTCGCATAGACACTTCTCTTAACATATTGTTTGTTCAGACTTCAAAAGCCACAACATGAATCGACATTTTCCCATACGTGACAACACGCATCACTGTTGTTAAAAATAGTTAGCGCTTGCGCAGAAACGCCGGAAGTGCCATTTGCGGATGATACTCGACGACGAAAAAGAATTCGAGAACCGTCGGTAGTTCTAGACCCGGGCGCCGCGCGAGACGCGCGCAGCCCGGGTAATTAAAACTCTTACCTACACCGAAAGTTAACTCTTTCGGTCTCATTGATCACCTTATTCAAAGTACCAGCTGCAGCCTGCTGCTAGCCATGTTTGTTTTTTATATTTTTCATTCAAACCCTTATTTGCGTGCGGGTAGAAACAAAGACGTTTAGAAAAGAAATAAACAAATTTCCGCGCTTTTATCGCGCTAGATCAGTAGATCTCATTTTTGCTGGTAATTAAGGTAAATGGTAGTCATTTTAATATCATAATTTGCAGAAATAAAAGCTGAATATTTATAAAATCAATTTTTTTTTCAGCTGGAACATTCGTAACTGTTAGCCTGTCATGAAAGACAATATCATGTTGCAGAAGTGTTTTCACTCTTAAAACCTTCCCCGAGACCAAAATAAAATACAATCAACAACTTCTCTCGATTTAAGGTAAAATATGATCTTCAGTCATTTATTTTGTTTCTTAAATTTTTTTGATTTATTCATCTGCTAGCCTATATGATAAAAAGATTGTGTTTTATATTCTAGGATTTAGGAGGTCCATCTCGTATAAGCCCTGTGGTTTCTTATGGCCCTCCTTGCCGCTTCTATTAATTTATGAATGTATTTATTATTTCGTGATGTGCAACTAATTGTGGCTAAATAATAAACTGAACTGAACTGAATTGGGTGACTTCAAGTAAAATATAAAACCAGTGTTCTTAGGCAAAACCTTTAGCTGAAACGTAGCGCTAAGTATTTGAATAGTCTCTGAACATATAAATAGTAGCACAGCGAAAAACTACACAATGGCTTTTGATTGAATAGTCACACGATACGGGTTTTAAAGATGATATCCGTGATTCTGAATACGAGCGGAAGTTTAAATCCTGACAAAAAGGATTAAACTGATATCACGTTCTACTTCGCGTCAAATCGACGTGAAAATACGCATTCATAAACATAATTCTTCGGCTGCAAAGAGAAATTCACAAAATCTAAAACCTCCATCACAGCTAATTTTTCTTTTTTAAAAAACAAGAGAGAAAGGAACGGAAAATTTCTTGCGTATTGGTTTGATATGTACCAGTTAGAAAACGAACAGTGACAAAAAAAAATTAATAAATAAATAAAGATCTGTTCAAAGCCGACCTAATCGTACCTTTTCTCGTCGGAAATCTTCTTTAAACCGCTGAGTTTATGCTCCTATTTCTCTTTCCAGGAAGTTCAGTTAAGTAGCCACATAAAGAATGGTTTATAAACCCTTTAACACTTTTCAGCTGCTATACGTTAAGTCACGTAGCATAAACATTGCGCTGGTTTGTTTGAGATTCGTCCGAGGTGATGACGTCACTAGCATGCTGTTGCTTATTAAGAAACAAATACCGGAAAGTGTCACCGAACTGTGTCATTGAAATCCTTTTCATATCAATTCAAATACTGATTAGTTTAAAATTACTACAAGTAAAACTTGGTTTAAAAAAAGAGAATAAGAAAAGACGAATTAACTGTTCCAAAAGAGCGTGTCTTCTGTAAGGAATGTCAAGTTCTAACCACAACCACCTAAAGTGAAAAAGAACTCAACCAATCAACCTTTGTCTAAACACGCAGTACGTGTTAGTAGTTTCGCAATACAGGAAATAGTTTTAATTTTTGTAGTCGATTTAAAAGCTAGTTCACAGTGGGTAAAGCTATATAGAAGGCGTTGATCGAGGGTCGAACACACATGTTTATGGGGCCGCGGTAGAATAGTCTGGTTCTTGGTCTAACATTTTACCGCTGATCATAATTTACGTGTGCTCTTCGATCAACGTCTTCGATATAGCTTCACCAGTTCACACTGCGTCGTAATCACAATCATAATCGTAGTCGAACGCAACGTCAAAACCCGGTGAGAATCAAAAATCGTAGACTTAAGCGTAGTTGTAAGAGCGTCACAATTTATCTATCGGAAGGTTTTGTTTTTCTTTTTACGATTACCCGCACGCTTTCGACTTAGTGTGAACTAATTATATATCACTAATTATAAATCAACGTAATCGCAAGGACTAAACCAATCAAGTTGCTCGTCACCAGTCTTAGCTATAAAGATTGAACATGGAGCCGTGACCGTATTGATTCACACTTGGTCGTAGCACTCTCGCGACTATACGCTTACGATTGCGATTTATGATACTTAAGTGGCTACTTTGAACAAGGCTTTAGTCCTCACTTCTTTATAGTTATTCGCTTGTAACCTGCTATTTTTAATTCTGAAAACAAGTCTACTCAGCTCGTCTGTTCTTACATCTTCATATTGAATCTTTTCATTCTCTACGACAGTTAAAATTTCGGCTATCCGAAGCAAATTGGTGGGAAAGGTTTATCTAAAACTAAACCTACTTGTGACGCCATTTCACAAACGCAGTAAGGAAGTTGCACGCTCTGGGTAATGGGCTTCTGCATGTGTAAATAACACAAGTACGTGCCTCCGCTCTAATATTAGACATTCTTTTGGAAAACGAAATGAAAATGGTTTTGTGCTCAATAGTTATTGAAAAATAACTGTGAAGGAATGAATATGTGAATGATAATCGCAGTTATGAAAACTACTTAAGCAGCAGTGAAAATAAAGTCTGAACAAAATTCAGGCTTGTACGGGATTCGAACCCACGACCCCTGCGATACCGGTGCAGAGCTCTACTAACTGAACTAATCTGGTCATTGTGCTGGTTCGTAATATACCTGTGAGTAATGAATATGTGTGAATCAATATATGAAAATCATATATTTGAACTGCGGATTAAAGAATGAATATGTGAGTGATCATCGCAGAAGGAAATTCTCCGTTGTGTCAAGAAGCATATTCTATCATTTGAAAGTGATTGGTAGGCAATTTTCCTTTCTTTTTCTACTTTTGTGTGTGTCTCATCATAGCTGGGTTACAGAATATGTACTCCGTTCCAGATCGAAGCCATTATTTTTAACGGATAGAGGCCACCTTTCAAGGACACTAAGGAAAGTGAACAATTCTCAAACATGGCAAGCCGAAACCACTTTATCTAAGTCGGTACGCTTGGCCAAAAGAAAACATTTACCGTAAAAGCTCTATTAAGCCCCCCGGGGCTTATTAGAGAGGGGGGCTTAATAGAGAGGGGCTTATTTTCTGTCTTAAAACAGTTGTTGGTACAAAACTCAAACAGCTACAGTGAAATCTTATAATCTAATAAAGAGCAGCCAACAGTATTACGTGTTTGGGTGTATATTTGCTTAAAACAAACCAATTGGGCCACATGAAGGTGATTTCGCAAGAGGAAATATGGGGGACTTATTACAAAATTTCATGTCCCAAAAGGGGGAGGGCGGGGGGCTTTTTAGAGAGGGAGGACTTATTACAATAACTGACTTCCAAACGGCGGGCTTATTAGAGGGGGGGGGGAGGGGGGGGCTTAATAGAGACGGAGGCTTAATAGAGCTTTTACGGTATCAATATTTTCCAAGCACGTCACTAGAATAGGAATAGTTGAAATCTGTTGAAATTGATAAATAATGTTATTAATATTAGACGACATCAATTTTAAATTAATCAAGGGGAAGTGCGAGAACATTCTCTTTCGTAAAATTTGCGACATTGACATATTTTCTCCAGTAATATCAAGAGGCTGGTCTAAGACTTCTAGCAATTATTTATGCGCATGGGTGGGATGCAGTGAAGGAAATGGTTTTTCAAGCTATGATGAATGCTGTATGTACATTCATTTTACATTTAATACTCCAGTTTCGAGTTCGCCATGGCCGCTGAATAAAAGAGCCGAGAACGCATTTGTACAGGGTTAGCCTCGACCTAAAGTAAAATATTCACAAATACCGGAGGGAAGGTGCCACAAATTTGAAAATCAAACAATAGACAGAGCTGTAAACAGGTCATCTTCTCGCTGGAATTTGTACTTTTATTCAGTGCTTTTATTCAGCGGCCTTGGCGAACTTAAAACTGGAGAATTAAGGGTATTAATCATAGTTTCATCTGATTCATTTCCAGTTCCGAATAACAACAGAAGCATTTTAGTTTCCAGACCTAACTTTGGTTATCGTGATAAAGGAAATATTTCAAGTACATTGGTTCAAAACGTTTTCATCAACATATATCGAACAAGCCTGACAAATGGACAGCAATATTTAAATAGCATAACGTCATTACGCATATTTTTCGACTGAAACACTTCGCCTTTACAAAACTCAAGAAAGGCCGTCATAATTAAATACGCCACTGTTGCTAATATTTAAACAATATATGAGTCAGGACCTTGAAGTTTTAAATTACTTAGTTAATGGCCGTTTTTACGATAATCCAACACCAAGAAAGCTAAAAGATTACTTTTCCCAAAGAGCTTGCTTAAAAAATTAAACATTATATTTCACACAAAAGCTAAGAATCCTTCGAACCATAGTTAGTAGCTACTAACTATGCTTAAACTTACCAGAAATGTTTAAACAAAGCAACAAGAACGTTTTGCTTGTAGGTAACTTGATCAATCCAGGATCAATATACTCTTAAACCGATTGAGTTGACTAAAATATTGCAGAGAGGTTCTTTAAGGTGGGAGTTAACCTAAACATCGTTTTTTAGCCCCTTACATGGACTTCACGCTAGCTCGTTCGCGTTTCAAGCAACAAAAAATCCCTCTGCTCATTTCACAAAGCTATGTTGTAGAATACTTTGTGAATTTTTGGGTGATTTTTCGGTATATTTGGGAAGAGATAACTTTTCTCAGAGGATTAGTTAAAGTGATGGAAATGGGAAATTTGAAAGATTTAATAAAGGTTTAAATTTGGAATTTGAAGTTAGAAATTAGTAGACGGACACCAAACAGTTCCCCAGCAACCTGCAGTGCCCTTGTGGGGTGTCAACTAACTCGTAGTGTTTCAAAACATCCCCCCCCCCCCCCCACCACCACCCCTCCATTTCAATCCCTTCTTCAAACTCCATAAAATTACACCCAAATTCACGTTCTGTTTAGCGCAGCGCCTCTTTAAGACTTACTGTTGGAATTTTTTCTTCCACCGTCTGGCAATATGTAGTTGAACTGAGCCCTGCAAATGATCGACTATTGCCGGAAAGGCAAAACGTCCTTGAACCTAGCCGCCGCACAGCGGCAACAAGCTTGCTATTGCAATAAAATAATTATTCAAATGGATGCAATAATTCTTCAACATGACGCTAATAGTGAACGGACTTTTGTTGACAGAACTCGCAAAACCGCCTTTATGAATACTTGGAGAAGACGCCGGCTGGCCGGAGAATCGAATGTCCATAAATTGTATAAAGGTTTAAGCAGAAAGTCTGACTACCAACCCAACTTGAGAAAAAGTCATTGACGTAGCCTTTTTCATCACGTTTCGAAAAATAGCACTTACTTGGCCTTCTTTCAATGAAGAGTCAGCCACTATCAATTAAAGCTATTTTGACAGGTTTTAAGGATTTTAATAATATCAATTTTCATGACTTTAAAATTTATTTTAACTGAAACTCGATAATCAATTATCCCTTAACGTATCCACAGAAACTATAACTATTTAACAATTAGATTAGTAGCCAATCAGAGAACGGCATTCGTGATAGAACTCTAGTAGATTTATACTAACATGCTATTGTAGAACCTACCAGAACGTTCCCCAAAAAATAATTATGTAAAACTGACTCCAGACAAATAAACCATGCTATCGATAAAGGGCTAAATATTCCAGACATTTCATATGCTACTTTTCAATCAAACATAGCCTTTGGATTTATTGGCGCTGTTACGTAAATTGCTAGCTTTTTATGTACTTCCTTGTTAATTTTTTGAAAGGACACTGTCACGCTATTTTCCCGAATCTTAAAAAATAATGTCTGGTGTTATTAACAAAGAATATCTTACTGAAATGAAGCTAATTTATGAGTTTTTAAAAATAACGCGCAAGAAGTTAAAACCTCAAGATTTCAATCACGTGTGTAATTAGAGGGTCTGATTACTGATACATCGAAAACATAACTTATGCAGGAGTAACTTAGGGCCTGTTCACATGGAGGTGGGGATCCCAGGCAGGTGGGGTCCCCCACCTAGGTGGGGTTACCAATCTCTCCATACAATCTCTCTTTTCTTCTCGACAGCGTTCACATGTGATGTGGGGTACCTCACCGAGGCGGGTTACCCGGTCAGCCAGGGCGGGTAACCCGCTTAGCTGGGGTGAGTTTTCTCCATGTAAATGCTGGAGGTGGGGTGGGGTGAGGTTGATCCGGGCAATTATCTCAGAATTCTTTTGTTAATATACGTTCTTAGCGACCACGCGATAGCATTTTAAACCTCACCCCAGCACCCCGGGGTTGCATGTGAAGGCTAGCTTTTTTGGACCACGGGTAGGTGGGGGACCTCGCCTACCTGGGGTCCCACACCACCATGTGAACAGGCCCTTATACTGTGCCTTCTCATGAATATTTCAAATGTTTTCGGAACAGTGGTCACAGTTCGTGCATACTCTTTAACCCATTGGCACCCGTGCCGGCCAAAACCGGCCGTGCAGAACCACGTCCCTTGTACCGCTTGTGACGTCATCAGTTTTAACGCTCATGGACAACTTTTACATGTCGAATGTGTAGGGGGAAGAGATCTTTCAAACCATACCCAAATAAGCACGATTTCGTCCAGCAGGCCGGAGAAAACGCGAAAAAACTAAGTGACACTGAGCCGAAAATTTGAATAAAAATCTTGTTCCACTACCCACCTTCACTTCCTTCCACCAAATCCTATGATCCTAAGAGTTTTCCACAAATCTTTTCCCACCGAAAGGAAGCCCAGAAAATGCCCAGCAAGAGAAAAAGAAAGCGAGGCAACAAAAGTGAAAGAAAAGGGGAGGAGAGAAAGCGAAAGGTAGAAGGAGAGGGGGCGATGAAACTTTTCAACCCAAAAACTCGAAATTTTGCTTTCTGTGCATGCCCAGTTTTGGTCCTTTTTGGCTAGAATCTGGCCAGAAAACGGCTCGACGAGCTTCAAAAGGTGTTTTTTGGCAAAATGCTTGGTAGTCAATGGGTTAAATAAATACATACGTCATGAAAGCAAGTGTCCCGCTTGACCTTGATTTTACCATAATGTCAACTTCTAAGAACAACTCTAAAACCCATGCTTTGCAAAATTCATAGCAACTCTGTTTCAAAATTGGTGGTAACCAGTTCATATTCTTCGACCTCAAACGAATAAGGGTCCTTATTACGACAGCCCACACAAAATGTAACACAGAAGATAAAATAAGAAGACAAGATGAATTCAGAGGAGAAGTAAGTTTCAAACCGGCTGCAAAACACAAATATGAAAAAGGAGAACTCCAGCTTTGACTTTTATCCACCGTATATTTCACCGGAGAGATCGTATTAATTATTGTTACTGAACAAACTGACATGAGTAGACTTAAAAAGACCGCATTTCATGTCGCGCATGGGCGGCATTTCTAAGGGCGGAAGTTATAAGTTTGATTCACGCGAAACAATTTGTTTTTATATCTTGGCCCTCACTTTGTAGGACACATGAAAGTCGAACCGCCTAAAATTTGTAACTTCGTAACTGTACGACGTCCAAAAGAAAAGCAACAGTTAATTATTCCATTCTGCCGTTTCTGACAATAGAAGGCAGCGATGTAAATCTGTATGTCCAATAGTTTCCATCTACAGCTTTCGAAATTTTCATTGTAGATATTTTCGCGTTAAACCGCTACGAAGAATTTTCTATGAGTAGCCAGTTAACACACGGAAAGGAAACATTTTCATTGTAGAGATATTTTCGCGTTAAACCGCTCTGAAGAATTTTCTACGAGCAGCCAGTTAACACGAGGAAAGGAAACATTTCCCGACTTGTTCAAGGTTATGCATATTGTCTTAATTAGAGGCTAGATCTTTGTTTAACGAGTGCGTTCAAACTACCCGCAATTCGTTTCTCAGTCATACAGGTTACCAAGTATATATTAGTGACAATTTCTTTTAGTTACTGTGTTTTAAACAAAATATCTCGGATATCCCACTGAGAAACTACTGAACGAGACAACAGGAGTACAGGACGTCAATCCTATTTTTAACTTTAGATCATGTTCAAGACTATATTCCCGTTTTTAGTGCCTTATTATTACATAATCCGGACGTCGTTTCTTTCCATTGCCATGCAAGGAAATATTGAATCACGGTCTTACCTTAAATACGATACCATCACTGGGATTTGCTTTGAAGTGAGAGCCTTACTTAAAAGTTGATCGATTATTATATGAAATTATTACATGAGGTTCGCCCAAATTTGCATGGTGAATAATTCTCAATATATTCAATATTTTGTTTGACCATGGCCACGTACTGTCAAGTTTCCATTTTACTTTAGTTCCTTTTTACGTCATTAACATATTTAAACAGCATTAAAACATTGTTCAAGTGTTTGCGTTTGAAATTCAGAGCAAAAACAACTGCTGAATTTGTGAAATACAAGGTTCATAATGGTAAATAGTGGTCCAAAGAAAGCAATTCTTTTTCATTTGCATCGTGCAGCTCTATGGCTATGTTTTTTAATGCCGGATATTGTTTTTTAATATGACGTAAATCTTACAAGCAAAGAAAAATCCTCTGGGTTGCTTAGTAGCTAAACAGTATGAGAAAAAAGAAACAAAACAGAAAAGATGGACTGTCACTATCGAAAATCAATATTCGAAAAAGAAAACATCCGCGGGCGAGCCGGATAAAATTTCACTTCTACCAAGAAAATAGGGTGAAATCGATTGCACCTTTAAGGAAAGAGGATGCAACTTGGAAAGCGCCGATTTTCTTTGTACCACCATGGTTAATCACTTAATGGTTGATGCACAATTCACCAGAAAATGAAAACGAACCAATGCAGGTTTACCAACTGAAGTGATAGGATGAATTAGCCATCGTAAAGTTTTCTTCTCAGGCGCGTTCGCTCTTCGGTGACAGTGCAAAAAAAGAAAGTCTGTGCGGTTTATGTATATATTCTATATTTAATAAGTAGAGCTGCACTTCAGGTGAAAATACAGTAAATAGACAAAAACCGAGAATATATTAAATTGAGCGACTAAAAAGATGAATTCACGCTGAGAAACATGAACGTGAACTAAGAAAAAACTTTAAATTTCCCTTCGAAAGCTCCAGCTGCACAAAGATCTCGAGTTGCGTTTACAATTTAGAAAGATGGCGATAGGTTTTAAGGAAGGTTTCTTTGCTTGACGATGGGTAGAATAATACGCCAAGTAAACATAAACTTCCACCAATGGCATCAGGGCATTTAGATAAACCAAGGTAAATTAGTTGATAAAATTACCTACTCTGTCTTGTCTTCCTCTCTGATGATGTATTCCTGTCTTCAACCACCTTTACGGTATGTTTCCGTTGAGTCATAATGAAATGACGAGGCAATTGTTGCAAATGAGGAGGTAGCTTTATAACTGATAACAACTTCCGCAGTATGTTTTCATGAATTAGGGTTTGGTTTTGTTCTTTTAATTATCAGAGTTCTTGTATTGTACAGGACTTCGTACGTGATTTTCAGATCCTTGTTCTCCAGCTAGATTAGTCAAAATCCCGCATTCTTTTTACTCAAAATTTTAAAAAAGCTCATTAATAATTCATGAGGGAAATACAAAAGAATTTAATTTTTAATGAGTGTCTTTATATCTGATAAAGACACCGCTAAATTTTACATCCGATTTTCTAGGCCAAAATAACCCAAAATCTTAACTTTAGTGAAAGCCGTTCAATAAAACTTTCGCAATTCGCGTTTTATCAAGTCCTAAAATTAAACATTCGGCTGCGCCTCGTGTTTTAAACTTGATAAAACACTCCTACTCATTTATTAAACATTACCTAAGGGCTATACAATCTCCAGCTAACTAAAAAACCCAGCAAATACGAACAGTAGATCCCATAGATACATAGTTTGAGCATTGCTTCACTTACTGCTATTTTTTGTTGTTAGCGACTTCGTTCCTGGCGCGGATAGGGGGTCCATCGAAATATTACTTGCCGAAATAAAAATTGTTGTAGTCGATCTTTCTTCAATTCAATTTCTTTCTTCTCATTTGTTCTTTTAATAAAACAAGAAAAGTTGTTTTCGTCAGAATTCTCAAGTTCATATGAGGCTTGGCAAGTTAGACTCTCTAAACCGATTTTAAGTATCGTCTATGAAGATTACGATACCATGACATTGCTGATGATAATAAAGATGAAGGTCGAATAGTCGTTGAAGGTGATGTGGTAATAATACACATGTCATCGGCTTCCCCGTGGGGTCGACCCCCGGGCTAACCAGGGGGATTGTAAAATCAGTCAAGCAAACTAGAGGAATTTCCCCGGGGGGTAGGGGAATCTCTCAAGACAAAGTCCCCTGGGTGAGGTGTCTCTCACCTGAAAATCCTCATGACATCCTTTTCAAACTTGTGAATTCCCCCACCCCCTAATCTTTGATCGTAAAACAATGTCAAGATTTTCCCCTACCCTCGGGAAAAGAATCCCATCCATCTCCTCGTATTCCCCCACATATCTCCCTGGTAGGCCCGGGGGTCGACCCCACGGGGAAGCCGATGACATGTGCATAACGACGATGCCGGTGATGATGACAATGATGGTGAGCAGGAGGATGATGTTAACAATGGCGATGATGTTGAGGCTGGTGATGCCGCAGCTGCTGTTAATGATGATGATGATGATGAGGGTTGATATGATGATGGTGGTGGTGGTGATGGCGTTGCTTTAGCAACGACGACGGCGACGGCAACGAAAACGTTTCAAAATGCAACTTCTCGTTTTTGTAACGCTTTCACGATTTTTCCAATTTGTTTAACTTGGAAAATGCTGGCGAACTATTCAGGGACTAAATTGTTATGAACGCCGTTAAAGTAAGGAAAAAGAAAGAAAACTTAACAGTCAGACGCTCACGTACTCGAGAAAACCTAAAATTTGGTCATTTCACGGTGTTGTTTTGCAGAGGACGGCAAAGAAATGTACCAAAATGTAAAACGCACGTGCAGAGCGATTGTTTTTGCTCATTAAAGTGCATATGAAGCGAAATTTTTCATTAGCATGTTCGAAAGAGCTTTCAAAGTGATGAAGATCGGCGTTTATTTTATTGTGATAGCACTCTTGGTTGCCGAGTTATTCAAGATTTTGATTTATGCAAATTAGAGGACTTGTGACGTCACAAGGTGGCCACAAAATGTTCTGTGCAAATACTAAGTCTACAGGGTTCAAAATTTTGCAGGGTTGATGTGCTGCCAGAGCTACACATTATGATAGTGGTTGGTCGCTATTGACCTATCCAAAGCGTTTGATTCGATTTGCCATAATTTATTGCTAGCAAAACTGAAAGCTTATGGCGTTCACGATTCTGCCATAAAACTGATTCAGTCATATCTGTCAGGCCGCTTTCAACGAGTAAAATGTAATGGGAAGGTGTCAGACTGGCTGCCTCTTCGCTGTGGGGTGCCGCAAGGGAGCCTTCTAGGCCCGCTTCTTTTCAATATCTTTATTAATGATGTCAATTACTCAGCCGGATCTTCCTCCTTACGTCTGTATGCTGATGACACTACGCAATATATAGCCCATGAGAACCCCGGCACACTCGAAACTACACTGAATCAAGACATAGAGAGATTAACCCGCTGGTTCACTGTGAATTACCTGCAAGTAAACACTACTAAAACTCAGGCAATGTCACTGGGGAAATCTCAGTACCAATACAATCTTTTTATCGGGGACAAGTCCATTGAAATTGAACGAACCCTCAAGATTCTTGGCGTTACACTGGATCGGGATTTGTCCTTCAAGGCCCACGTTGCAATCATGCTGAAGAAGGCGTATGCTAAGATAGCCGCACTACGGAGAATTAAGCGCTTAGTTCCTTCAGACGTAATGATTTCTCTTTATAAAGCTTACGTATTGCCGCATTTAGAATACTGTTGTCCACTACTTCTGGGCATATCTAAAGCCTTGAAAAATAACATGGAACGTACCAATCATTATGCGATCAAGACATTACTGAATCTTGGTAATTCGGCTACCTATAACTTTTGCCTAGCAATGGCAGCTATGGATACGCTTGAGCAAAGACGAATACTACAATCGCTTATTCTTTTTTTCAAGCGTTTTAAACTAGATGGCCCAAATTATATCTCTCAATTTTTTACACCTCGATTAACTGAATACAATTTACGAGGCAGTGGCTTAAATGTTGTGCAGCCTCCATATAACAGCCTTGTTATGCACAACTCCTATTTGTACATGATTGCACACATATGGAATCGATTACCTGATCTCGCCAAATCCTCGACCACTTTAGCACAATTTCGTGCTCGCCTGAAATGGGTCAAATTCACAGGGTGCCAGTGTATGAACTGTATATAATCTTCTAATTTTAGATTTTTACATTCTCTTGATGTACTTAATAGTTAGGTTTTTATATTTGTATGCATAATTCATAATTTACCTTGTATATAATCTTCTAATTTTACATTTTTACATTCTCTTGATGTACTTAATAGTTGGGTTTTTATATTTGTATGCATAATTCATAATTTACCTTGTTTTGTAATTTTAGTTTGTCGAGCGTTTTTAACATGAGCCTCTGGCTCGCAAGAGTGTGCAAACACTTCCCACGTTCTTCGACATTAAATAAACTATTCTATTCTATTCTATTCTATTCTATGATGTCACCATAGCAACATACTTATTACCAGACCTCTACCTTCCCAAATGAGAAATGCCTTATTTATTGCTCCAGAGTCTAACACACTTTCTTATACTTGTGCTGCGTAATGTCCATATCTGCTCGCATCCACTGAATGAACATCAAGCCGGCAAATAGCACTTCTTGGGGAGGGAAACTCTGATTTTATCCTTTGGAAAGGTAGAGGTCTGGTAACGAGTATGTTGCTATGGTGATTTCATCACCACTATCAAATGTGTAGTTGTAGCAGCACACCAACCCTGCAAAATTTCAACCCTTTAGACTTAGTATTTGCACAGATATTCCATATTTTGTGATTTTACTTCATTTTGTCTCCACCTTGTGACGTCACAAGTCCTCTAATTTGCATAAATCAAAATCTTGAATAACTCGGCAACCAAGAGTGCTATCACAATAAAATAAACGCCGTTCTTCATTATTTTGAAAGCTCTTTCGAACAAGCTAATGAAAAATTTCGCTTCATATGCACTTTAAGCCTATTGTTTTGTGACGTTCTCGTTGCCGTTGCCGTCCTCGTTGCTAAAGGTCCCTAATGTTGAGGAAGAGGAGGATACTAATGATGGTGAGGCTGTTTATGCTGCCGATGCTGTTAATGATCATGACGATGGTCGAAATGATGATGGTGGTAATGATGACACTGATAATGTTGATGATGATGATGATGATGATGATGATGATGATGATGATGATGATGATGATGATGATGATTAAAGAGGAAGACGAGGCCGATGAGGAAGGAGGAGGGTACTTATGGAAAGAAAAACGGAGACGTCCTCCAACGAGGCATTCAAAAATATTATACTCAGTACAATGCAATTAGCTTTTAAAAATTTTCATGAGACACCGTCATTTGATGTTTTACGCAAGTGCTGTCACATAATCCAGCCGCTGCCATATTAATAATAATAAATTTACCATCGCAAATTGCCTAATCACAACCGTCGAAAAAATCTATCGAATATGATGAGCTAACTTATAAAACATAAAGATCATCGGTGCCAGACTTACTGTCGATATTTATATGCCGCCATCGCAAAGTCACGCAAACAAGTCAATAAATGAAAGCGAATTTCACGCCTCCATCGCTTCCTCAGTTGTCCTCCAGCGTTTCCACGTTTTTGTCTGCAACGGATAAGCGATGAATTGCGATTGCAATTCCGTCGTTGCGGTATTCTGTGTGTCACTGGTGGCATAGCAGGTGTGCATAAAACGGCTCTGACTATGACATCGATCCATCTAGTGAAACAGTGCCGAATAGTTTATGTTTCGCATTTCGGTCCGGAAAAGTAAAAAAAGTCAACAACCCATGGAAAAGGAGCGCAATACCCAAAAACGTTGTAGACAAGACTTGCTTTTCGTCATTAGAAAAGGTTAAGCAATAATCTCCCGGAAGAGAGCGGAGAACTGTTGGAAAGCTAATTCTAAAGTGACCCAAAGAGCGAATTTGGCATTGTATATCAATATACATTTTCGTACCTGGAAAGGTTGTCTAAATAATGAAAAATACAAGGTCTTCCGTTTGTAAGACATTTCACCGACCCACAGTTTACCGAGTTTAAGTTCATATATTGTCTTAACTTTACGGTGTTTATTCCAGTATAAATATCATTAATTTTCCCCACGAAGTGACATATTCAAAATTTCTATGAGAAACGAGTTGGTCTGATGCTAACCCAACGAATACAAAAATTTCATAAAGAAGGCAAAAGAAAAGAAAAGTTGTGTTACCTGATATTTGCAAAACATCTGTAGTCCGGTATATTAGTCTTGAAATTAGCGGCTTAGCTGGATGAGCTTTATCAGATCGCAAAGAAAGGACAACTGTTACTCCCAAGCGAGGTCGCTGAGTGGTTTCTAGAGCGGACAAGCACCTTCGCTTGCGCTAGGCCTGTTTTTACAATTTGTTTTTTCACGGACACTTTATATATAAAAAAAATGATGAGATAACAAAACACAACACGAGATAAAAACAAGACCTTAGGAAATCGTAGACTTGATCTTGTCACAGAGTACTATGAGAATTTCAACAGATAATAAAAACTTTAAAAACCTCATCGTTTCCGTATTTATTATGTTTTGACGACCTGATAACGCCTTCCTCTCGGAAACTCTAAGGAAGTTTTGTTAAAAAAGGCGAAAGCCACGCAAAATGAAAAGAGAGACCTAGCCAATCACCTTGTCATTTTAACCACAGGCCACCGTGAATTTCTAATGTTGTTTAGTCTGCCCATTCTACTATCCATTCTTATTAATAAATATGGATTTTATGTTTAATTCCTTTCGTTTGTTTCTACCTTGATAAAATTAGGCAATTTTTGAAGGGTTTTTCGAAGAAATTAGGACTGAGACCCTGCAAGCTGCCGATAGTAACTTCCGGTTAGACAAGCGAGTGTGTATTTCTCTTTTTCAGATTCTTATTTCAGTTTTAATTTAGAATTCAAGTTGCAGCTATTGATTGTTATTGTAGTTCTACATATTCACTACAAGCACATTAAGGCTCGCAATTATAACTACGGTATCATCATTGGTTTTGTTATGGTACGATTGTATAATACTACATAGAAAAAAAAAAAAGAAAAATGCGGTCGTTAACATATGATGGCAGAAATTTTAAAACTACAGGACATTTTCTCCCAAGAAAGACTGGTATCTATGCAACAAACTTAAATGCATTCAAGAAGTTTTCCTAAAAGATAAAACCTGTAAAAATATCATTTAAAGTCTAAATAAGTTCAAATGTCAACAAAATTCTCTTCATTTTCACAAGGTCTATCATTCGGAATAATTTCCGGCCATATAACAGCTTGTAATCTAACCCCAGTCTTTCAAATGGCTCCTGCTTTGCTGAGATCAGTCCACGAAATTGCTTAATAAACGCGGTAACTTCAATAACAAAGTTACTGTACCTGTCAGGAGACGTTCCTGAGTGGTGAAGTCAGTACTATCATGTTTCATTAAACCCAAATCAGTAGAGGGTCTTTCCCTCGGTTGTCCTTCCCCTACGCAGCCTGATTTTCCTGATTATTCCTATAGCAGAATTCTGTTTCGTTTCTGCCTTCTAGTCGAGTCGCTTGGGGTAATACAAGCGGAAATAAACGGCTGAAAATCGCGGTATATGGTAGACCGACCACTCAATTGGAAAACTTGCATGACAGGTCGCTATTTCGGAATTGCATTCTGCGTCGAAACGAGAACTATTGAGACACGAAAAAGGCGGGGGTTATCATCTACCAAGGTGACAATATTTAAGAAAATGTATTTTGTATGTTTATATTATGCGTTCGTTCTCGTACCGCCATCATTGAATAAGAGAAGAATACTAAATAAAAACAAAAGTAATGGTGTCGAGAAAGAACCCCCCAAAGTAACTTATCTTGTCTTATTGCGTTGCGAAAGTGAAGGATCCGAAGTTTACCCATGATGTCATATATTCACAGCGTTCAATTTTTTCAGCCTGATTACTGTGCTCATTCTAGTGCAATGCATAACCTGTGCCTGCATGGACAAATGCAAAATTTATACGACTGTAGCTCAGCCGATGAAAAATACAATTTTACAACAAAAGGCAAGCAGAAGAAAAGTTAAATTACCTCATATTTGAAAACCATCTGTTGGTCTTGAATAAAGGTGGGTTCGTTTTAAATTAAGTCGCAAAGAATAAGCCGAAAACTGCCCTCGAGCAAAACGAATAACTAATTCAAACCCAAAAGCAGGTGCTTGTTATGTAGCATTGCTATCCTCTTTCGCTCTCAGTTACTAAACTGTCACAGCTGCATGCAAGTGGCATCAAAATTAAGGTTTGGTTAGCGAGTCTAATCTAAAGAGAGTTGACATCGTACCACGGTAAAATAAAAGGATAAATAATAATAATAATAATAATAATAATAATAATAAGGTGATGACAGGGTGAAAGATAGGGAACTTGAGAAGTTAGAGAAATACCAACTATTGAAAGATGAAATTGCAAAAGTCGGGCATATGCGAAAAGTCATTGTAGTGCCTGTTGTTATTGGGGCTCTTGGAGCCATATCAGTTAACTTTAAGGAGTACATGAAGCGAATCGGCGTGAACGTGAGGTTGGAAGTGATCCAGAAAACAGCATTGCTGGGGACAGCAAAGATATTAAGGAAAGTACTGTCCCTGTAAGAAGAAGGAAAAGAGAGAACTGGGTGGTGAACCCGTGGTGACTTGTTGTAACCCGCTCCCAAGGACTCAACCAGGCCGAATAGCCTGCCTGAGGCTACAATGAATGGACATAATAAAAATAATTTTTTTCTGTTTTTCCTTTTTTTTAAATTTATTTATTATTATGATGACAGTTTATTAATTACTCTCAAATAAAAATTACATCTTTCACAAAGAAAAAAGCTTTTAAAAAAAAACGACCTCCTACAATTACATTAGGCAAAAAACAGTAAATTACAGTTACAGTTACAGTAAATTACAGTTACATGTCTTAATAGAACATCTTATTCTATAAGTATTACAAAAAACACTGATTTACAATAATAATAATAATAATAATAATACATAATAATAATAATAATAATAATAATAATTAATAACAACATATTATTTACTGGATCATTGGATAATGCAATTCCAGAGTTTTGATTGGCTGTACGGCCAAGGGATATCAGCCATTATCGCATACTCGACCCCTATAAATCGAGTGAATGCACTTGTGACCAACGCCCACAAATATTCTCTATAAGCTATTAAAGTTCTTAATATTTCCAGTTCCTGAAAGTCTGATAAGCACTTCTGTATGTAAATATTTATCTAAATGATATCCATAAAGCAGAGAAATGCCACAAAAACTAGTAGCACTACATATGCATGTTCCTTTACGACCATCATCGAGACAAAAATCGTTGAACACGAAGTGCCACCTTGCCTTACACTAGGGTTGGCGCAGTGGTGAGAGCGCTCGCCTTCCACCAATGTGGCCCGGGTTCGATTCCCGGACTCTGCGTCATATGTGGGTTGAGTTTATTGTTGGTTCTCTTCTCTGCTCTGAGAGGTTTTCCCCCGGGTATTTAGTTTTTCCCCTCTCCCCAAAAACCAACATTTGATTTGATTCTACTTGATTTAGAGTTGATTTGATTTAGTCTCCTCACATTGACGCTTCCACGGTTACTGACGCCATGTTTTACTATGTTTTTTTTAAAAGTTATTTCAATTGACTAGGGGGCAAACGCGGTAAAGATTTTAAAAAAAATTAAATAAATGGGATTTTGCCCCGACTCTGAACCGCTGTAACACCGTTAGAAAGAGGCGGGTTTCCACAGCGAAAATGTCCTGACATTATATTCATGAAGTGTAAAGGGCAGATTCAGGCCACAACGACCGTAGATTTTTTTCGATTTCATACAAACTTCACTAATCAAAATTATGCAAATTACCGCGAAAATAGAAGCCACATGAGAAGATTTCTAATTCTAATTTACGGACGTCGTACCATCGTCAATGGCCTTATTTTCTGTTGAATGAACGACACCAATAAAACCGTCGTAAAAGTAGTGACAAATGCTGGAAATTCGCCTCCGAGTTTAGCGGCGTTACAGCGGAAGTGAATTCCTGTTAAAATCGAAAACCGAAAACAAAACCACCAAAACCGACAATTTACAGACCCGAATTTCCCAAACCCTAATCAACCTGATACAGTTGAGGCACGTGGAGGATAGAGACTAAACTACTGTATGTTTAAATTTCCTCACGCTTTTTGTGGATGGTATTTCTGAATCCGAAGACAGAGTTTTGCGTGGGGAGATGCGTTTGCGCGCCGAAGGCTCGAGATGATGAGAGAAGGCGCTAGATTCGGGGAGTCTGGGGGCATGCTCCCCCGGGAAATTTTGGAAAATTATACTGTCTAGGACAACATTTTGTGCGTTTCGAAGGCCAGTTACATAGAAAATCAGACAGTCAGGATCAAACGTAAAAACGGCAACAATTAAGAAAAATTTATTGATCGAAATGGATGTTGGGCTTAATCTTTGAGAAGTGTGCCAAGCTCAAGCCTCTTTGAATGCTTCTGGACAAACAAATCTACCACTTCGCCCAGATTGATGTCTGTATCGTAGTGAATGTGCATTAACGCAAGCGACGAGGAACTTCCTTGAGCCATGCTTGCTCTGTATGGAGCCGTCTTAGAGCTCCTCGGTTTCACATTCGCAGCTGGTGGCTGGAATATAAAAATTGTGCAACAAATCTTCAAGAAGACGGAAAGATTTGGGTTCAAATCCCCAAGGCTTTTGCAGCGGTGTTGGGTCTATCCTTTCGAATCGTATCCGAAATAGCATTTTATAGTATCGACATAGCAAGGGGTCACCGTTATCTAGTGAACGGACCTTCGTCGCCTGTAGGGGAGTGAGTGCGTATGCATGCACCCGTCGCACTCATACCTCCCTACGAGCTTGATCAGGTATATCTTCTAGTCTGTGTTTTGAGGCATTTTGTCATTACAAAAAGCTATCCTATAGCTCTGAAACCTACATAAAAAATCAAGAATTGAAATCTTGCAGCAATCAGTCACCCATGACTGATTGACATGACATGACATGACAGGTGACCTGTTTTGAATGTAAAATGTATTAAAACAAAACATAAAGATAGAACATCTTCTATCTCTTGGGTCTTGTTTGCGATTATGGACGACTAACCGGGAAGTAAAGTAAAAGGCTTTTCAATTTACTGTTTTCGATCAAGGTATCATAAGCTGTTTCTTTACCATTAGAAAGCTTCAGTTTTATTTTGGGTGGGCTAGCAAGTGGGGCGCACTATTATTCAACCTGGTTCTACCTAAACTGCATGTATCATATTCGACGATCAATGCACAGCAAGAAAAGTCTTATAAAAAGTCTACTTCAATAACTGTCGTGACTACAGAGCTTTATCGGCTACTGACTGTTTAGCCGATCATTAAAACCTGTCTGCTTTAGTGAAAGCTTAATTCCACAATATTCAATAATTTAGATAAAGTATGGTGTACAAAAAGCTAACAGGATCAATTTCATGTCACTTACTGCAACCAGTTGGCGCCAAAATATCACAAAATCGACCACTTTTAAATGACCGACGGATATACTCGAAAACTGATAATCCATTTGCAAGTCAAAAATTTACTGATGTGTTTGAGACATTTTGTTTTTCCTGTGTTGCAAGACAATTTTTGCTTTGATCGGATACACTGAAAAAAATTAACGGATACCTAACCACTTTCTTTGACTTTAACTCGAGGCTGAGCGAAGTACCATAGAATTGCTCAAATTCTCCACAAGACGAGCAGAATGGTAATTGAATACGACAAAGATGATAAACATTTATATGGCGCCACATATATCCCATTAAGTTTATCCACGCTTCACAAGCATGGATGATAAAAGCGTAAAAATTATCTTTGCTAATTTATAGTGTACGTATATCTTTTGGTCAAAATTTGTAAATGTGATAAGAAGTACAATAACTGTAATTTCTTCTGAAAGAACTCTAAAAGGCAATTCTTTTTCACCATAATAAGGTGATTCCGCAGAAATAAAAGTTGTCGACGATTTTTTTAAACTTTCCTAGAATGTTCTAAACAAGCACTGTTAATAATAATAATAATAATAATAATAATAATAATAATAATAATAATAATAATAATAATACATTTATATAGCCTGTAAAGTTTCCTCCGATTGCGAATCTTTTATTGACTGTGGAAGATCATTCCAAAGTACTGTTGAAGCCAACGCAAAAGACCGGCCACCATATGAATTAAGATTGAACACAGGTTTCGTTAAAAGATTTTTGGTAGAAGAGCGCAGTGATCTTGAAGGTTTATAGGGTATAAGAAGGTCAGTTACATAACTTGGAGCTTGCTTGTTAAGTGCTTTAAATGTGATTAGAAGAATTTAATCCGCTGTTCAATAGGTAGCCAATGGAGTTCCTTGAGGAGAGGAGTTATGTGATCGTATTTGTTGGATTTAAACACTATTCTCGCAGCGCAGTTTAATACTCGTTGAAGCCGTAGTAATAAATATTTAGGAACACCATACAGCAACGAGTTGCTCTTTGGGCGAAACGCCTGTACTGGTACTAATTAGGCGCGTTATTTCATCGGTTCGCGTTAAAGTGATGAAAACGTAAAGTTTGTGGGATGTGACTGGAGTGACAAGGATACTTCACAAATTGGCCATGTTCTAAACAAGTAAGGGCCTGGGAACGAATCCAAACTTCATTGAAAATCAATGGTATTAAACTAAATCGATTCTCATATGAAAGGACCTCTCAAAATAAGTACTTTCAGCCAGTCAGTTTGACTATGTTTGGTCGAAAAGTCGCGAGTTGACATGCATTTAGATCTTAAAAAAATCCCATACAAATGTCTCTATTTCGGAAAGTGTGTCCCTCCAAACCATACAGCCTCTAATTTTCACAATTTTCAAAAGCTTTTGTTTCAGCTCCAATTCAACTGAACAACGTCAAAGTTGGCAAGGTGACCATTTTTGAGATGCTCTTTGATGCAGTGTCAACATTTTTTTTCAATCGATAAATTTTAAAACTCATTCCCAGGCCCTCACTCGTTTAGAACATGGCCAATTCCTGTGATCAAGTAAGCTGAAGCCACTCTGAGGGCACTAAGGCCACAATGTAGCGGGCATTACCCACATGAATCGAAACTTAACTAGTATAGATAGCTTATAATCCCCATCTTTAATTATTATTATTATTATTATTATTATTATTATATATATATATATATATATTTATATATATATATATATATATATATTTTTTTTTTTACAGGAATTCACCATTTGTAGGGGTTTCAAAATTCCCACCGTGGCCTGAAATTTGCGACATTTTGTGCGCGGCCAAAAGGTCTCTGAGACCTTTTTGTGTAATGTTCAACCGGGAAACAAATATGAGAAGGCGAAAAAGCTTAAAACTGGAAAGTTTTGCGCAGCTGGCGGCCTCGGTAGTCAATCTTCGTAGTTCTCAGACATTTTTATTCCACGGAACTCACAAAAACAGAGGGACTCACTCGACTGAGTACACACGAATGACGTCTACTTTAAGTAAATCATTTTCCCCGCAAAATGTTTCTTAAAACACCAATTTTCATATTGAAGAAAAAAAACTGGCTTTGAAATTTTGAATCATGTGCACTTTAAATTTTGCGGTAGCTGGAAGAAAAGCTTATTGAATACTTGAAAAAACAAATGATGGGTAGAAAGTCTTAAGCGCGTTGAACAATATAATATATAATTTATGGCAGATTCACACAATTTCAAAGACACGGAGTCAAAACGTTCCTCGAGTCGTTTTCAAGGTCATAATTTGCATTCTCGAAAAACGGTTTTGTGCATACTTTCAGATATCTTTTTTTCCCTTCGAACAATTTTTTTTTCAGTTTTTCACTTAAAGAGTATAATTTGTACACCAAAATTATGCAAGAAAAATATACGTTGTAACACAACGACAAAGGGAAAATTTGGGCTGACGAAGCTCAATATTAGGGCAAATACCTCGTGTTTCTTATGTGCGCATGCACGAGCACCATAAATTATGCGCAGTAAGGATGCGCCATGTAATTGTGAGGAATCACCTTAACCTCACATAGCTGTGAGCCTTGACACACGAATACATACTAGTTGTGCAACGCTTTCGAGTGCTATACCGTGGAATATACCACGAGTCACTTGTATTTTCTTGGTATACACACGAGCCTTTAGGCGAGTGTGTATGCAAAGAAAATACAAGTGACGAGTGGGATATTCCACGGTATACCACGAGAAAGGGTTGTATAACTATTTAATAATAATAATAATAATAATAATATTTATTTATATGGTGCAAATTCAATTATACAATTTTCAAATGCACCTCACATATATGAAATCAAATCAACTCTAAATAAATCAAATCAAATCAAATGTTGGTTTTTGTGGAGAGGGGAAAACCGGAGTACCCGGAGAAAAACTTCTCGGAGCAGAGTAGAGAACCAACAAACTCAGCCCACTTATGACGCAGAGTCCGGGAATCGAACCCGGGCCACATTGGTGGAAGGCGAGCGCTCTCACCACTGCGCCAACCCTGCTCCCCATATACCATGTACATAGCCATATTACATAGTACATAGTACATAGCCATATTATACCATGCCATAGAAAATACAGTGGTCAGGAAGGCCAGCATGAGCGGGAATCTCAAAGCACGATGAGAAGGTTGGTTGTGATACCATTGAATTGCATTGATCTATGGGATACTGACGAATATACAACGGCTTTCTTGCATTCTGATTGGCTGTATTTTCTATGGCATGGTATAAAACGAGATATGAACTGAAAAGCAAGTGGTAACGTGATAATAGAATAATGGTCAATGCCAGTTAATATCATGCATGACTCTCGGCAGGGCAAATCACGAGTTTTGCTGTCTAGTGGAGCACTCAACTAAATGCGGACATTAAGGATGGCTTGGATGGTAATATTTCCGGGATTTAACAGAGGATTAGTGAGCTGTTCAAAGTTATTATGGTACATTTGAAATATACATCGTAACCAAAATTTTTTAGCAGTGCTATGATGAGATTACTTACAAAGCACATTTCTGCAGTTCTTGAAATAGATAAATTAGTAGGCCAGTTTCATTCGTATTAAGCGGTCAGTAGTCAAAGTCCCAAAATTTACTTCCCTTTAGGGAAGTTACACCTAAATGCTATGTTTTTGTCACCTCTTGACCTTTTCTCCTTATTATCTTCTCGATATTTCATGTAATCAAAAAAAGCCATCGTAGTTTTGTAAATCCCGTACATATCTCAGAATATTTGGGTGTTTTTTAGAGCGAAAAGGGGCGCGGAAAGACTGATTTAAGGGAAGATGACAAAACTGAAGATGATTAGCTGATTAAAAATTCAATTTCGGGGTTAGAAATTACTGGACATATACCAACCAGTTCGCCCTCAACCTGACGTGCATGCGCGTTGTAGTGGCTGTATTATGCACATGTCATTGGCTTCCCCGCGGGGTCGACCCCCGGGCCTACCAGGGAGATATGTGGGGGAATACAAGGAGATGGATGGGATTCTTTGCCCGAGGGTAGGGGAAAATCTTGACATTGTTTTACGATCAAAGATTGGGGGTGGGGGAATTCACAAGTTTGAAAAGGATGTCACGGGGGATTTTAAGGTGAGAGACACCTCACCTAGGGGACTTTGTCTTGAGAGATTCCCCGACCCCCCGGGGAAATTCCTCAAGTTTGCTTGACGGATTTTACAATCCCCCTGGTTAGCCCGGGGGTCGACCCCTCGGGGAAGCCGATGACATGTGCATTACACGGTCACTTTCTAGAGTATAATAAGTAGGTAGCTTGTTTTGTTGGTTAGTTTTTACACTATGTTCTACTTTGTTACTCCATTCTATTCAGTGCAGGAGATCTTAACCAAGGGTGACTATTGAGGACAATTGCAATAGGTCATGGATACTGCGATAGTATTGCGACAGTGGAGGTACTATTGCTATAATGTGACGATAGTTTTCAGGAATGTCTGTCTTTACGTAATGCCTTAAACTTTAAGAAATAACTAAGTAGTTGGCAATACAGGTGGAACACAGTGCAGTGGAATTAAATCAAAGTTATTCGGGCTTATTGAGAAACCAAAATGTTTAACAGACATAACTGTTGTTAGTTTTGTAGGAGATTCATGAAAACTGGAACACTGCAGTAGAGGAAACAATTTTGGTAAAACGAACTAAAACGTTTGTATAACGCTTTAACATTCCCGGTACATTAGAGTAGACCCTGGTAATGAGAATGGCGTGACCCTAAAGGTTGGTTTTCATTAACAACGGAGTCGGAGTTGGAGTCGTAATCAGAAGCGTGGAGCTTATGATCTAGTGAAAATTGAAGCGACGGAGTCGGAAGCAAAATACTGATTCCGTTATGACTCCGTCGCTTATGATCTAGTGAAAACTAGATTGTCGGAGTCGCAAGCACTATTTTGGTATCAAACTGTAATCCGAGAGCGTGGGAACAAGCATTGTGATTGGTTGGTTCTTCCGCTTCTGCTTCCGACTCCGACAATCTAGTTTTCACTGGATCTTTCGACGGAGTCATAAGCGGAATCGGAAGAAAATGGAAGCGTTCTAATACTTCCGACTCCGATTCTGTCGAGCTTATGACTCCGCTTACGATTCCGATTTTTGATTTTTACTGGGTCATAACCGCTACTCCGTCGCAACTGAAAACCAGCCTTAATAGCAGCGGTTCAAGAATCAAGACGCTAAAACATTCTAGGTGCAGTAGGTCGATTGTTTTTAGTTTCTTTTTCATCGTTATTGTGTCCTTGAGAATCAAAGACGGGTAAAAATCTAAAGAAGTTAAAATGTTAGTTCGATACACTATCGCGATTGTTATCGATGTTTCATTTTCACTATCGATCCAAGCTATCGAAGCGTTGATATCGCGATTAATCGATAGTTCGATGTATTGTTACAGCCTTATAACCAAGTAAGTGATTTTTTTTAGGTCCTTTGAGCATGAACTGTTAAAAATGACGTTTTTATGTTTGACGTGTATTCTGTGCAACCTGGTCACTAAGCTATATCCCGCGGGTGACCGCTTAATACAGGTTCGACTGTACCACCTGTTCGACAGAGAAGGAATTGTTAACCCAGTACATGACAAAGAACGGGCTCACACCACTCTCCTTAATGGTGGTAACTCCTTAAGAGCTTACATAATTGTCAACCTTACTACGTCGTCTGCAATCGCTTATAATCCTTAAAATAACTCAATATAAAATACGAAATTTCCCCTCGATTTCCAGACAACATATAAACCATATAAACGCTTCCTAATGCGATATAGACTGACAAATACGGCAAGGTTACGTTCATTTTTAATCGTTGACTGGTCATAGGTATTTTTTTTTTTTACATGTACTCGTTTCTTTACGCATACGTAACATCTTTATAGGCAGGTAGGTAACTATATTTCAACTCGGGTTCATGAGGCTGATTAGGCCCCTAGCAAAAGATGCTAATATGCCGAGAAAAGTATAAAAAATATCAACATTTACATGATCAATACTGTTCTTAAAGGTTTATTTGTTTAATTTTGGCGTCTAATGTGTAAATTTCAGGGGAAACGAAATTGAACTATACTATGTTAACTATGGATCAAAGTTCCTTTCAAAGAGTGAAAGCCATTTTGTCAATGCGCTTTAGTCTGCAACATAATTTCAAACTCCATCTTACATGCAACTACGCAATTGAAGTTCATTTAATACGGAAGAGGTTTGTGTTTTAATAAGTTGAATAACAATGTCAGTATATGGTAGTGACAGCATTTGTAAAGTGGAGGTTTCTTTTCCTTGGCAACATTTTGCGCTGAGTTGTAATGTGTTAAAATTAGAGAGTGCTGATACGAGAATCAAAAGCTTTGTGGGTTTGAAGGCATTCTTAGTAATTCCGTTAAAGGTTGAATAATTTATCTATTAGCTTATAATACGGAGTTGCAGCGTGTCAAAACTCTTTCGGGTTTATAGATTTGAAGGCACTAAACATGTGCATAAAGTTAAGAGCATAAAGTAACGACTGTTTCAGTAAGTTTGTAGCCTTGAAATTTATGCAGCTTTATATCTTCAGACCTACGGCAGGCGCGCGTTGGTAACATGTACGTATTGAGATCGTATAACGGCCTCCCTTCTTCTTCGTAACTTTCATAATTCAATCTTTAAACAGAATATATCACTACTGCGTATCCCATACATAACATTTGTGCTGGTATGCAGTGGTAAAAGGACTGCTGTCCATCAACTGTTGTACTAAATTCAATTGACAGGTATAAGGTATAACAGGTTAGCACAAGGCCAACGTATTTCTGCGTTACGGCCAAGCAATGACCATAACACTAATGATACTCTACCCCACCCCCCACAAAAAAAAATTTAAATAATAAAAATTTGGTACTATACAGGGGCGGACGTAAAATTAAAAAATGGCGGGTTGAATAAAGGTACCGCAAAAGCATTGCTTGGACATATCAATACCTTAGTAGTGAATATTATGGCGGGCCCTTGTGTTTCAAATTAAAGGCAGAAATAACCAACCAAATACTTGAGAATGAATATATGGAAATCATATATCATATATTCACTTATGGTGAAAATCATAAATCATATATTCATTCTCACATATTCATCATTCACGGGTATATTACGAACCAACAAAATGACCAGCTTAGCTGAGTTGGTAGAGCGCTGCACTGGTATCGCAGAGATCGTGGGTTCGACTCCCGTACAGACATGAATATTTTTTCAGGCTTTGTTTTCTTTCACCTCTGCTTAAGTAGTATTCACAACTGCTATGATCACTCGCATCTTCAACTGAATACTAATAGGACAAATGTAAGCTGCACAAAGGCATTTTATCCAAATAACGGTCTCGAATTTCAAGAAAAATACCATCTCAAAAAATCAAGTCAGCTCACGGTATTCTTCGCAATGAATTGCCGTGAGAAGAGACACTAGACTCCTCGCTTTGCGAATCCGTTCAATAAAGCGAAAGGGTGATAATGATGAGAGGAAGGGTAAAAGAAGCGTCATGGAGAGCAGAGTTGGTCCAGTGGTGAGAGCGCTCGCCTTCCACCAATATGTCCCGGGTTCAATTCGCAGACTCGGCGTCATAAGTGGGCTGAGTTTGTTGGTTGTCTACTCTGCTCCGAGAGGTTTTTCTCCGAGTACTCCGGTTTACCCCTCTCCCCAAAAACCAACATTTGATTTGATTTGATTTGATTTGATTTGATTTGACATAATTATTAAGAGTTGATTTGATTTAGCCTCCCCAATTAGTAGAGCATCTGTGTTCGGCTAAATAGATTTGAAACTTAAATAAAGTGATTATTATTATTATTATTATTATTATTATTATTATTATTATTATTATTATTATTATTAAAGAAACTTCAGACAGGGTAGCGCAACAAACTGACATGTATTAAACATCATCAAAATCATTAAATATTTGCATGACTTGATTCATCGACTTCCATGTCACGTTATTTCGCCTTTTTGCTCGTTCTCTTCGTGGTCTTCTTCATTGTCTGTCCAACGCAGACACAACAGAGACAGCAGAAAAGATCAGTCTACTTTAGTTTCTTTTTCGGGCATCAAAACTTCACGAATCTTGCTCGCCAGTTCGACGAAGATGAGAGTACCGCCGAAAACCAACCCAGTGCCGATCCAGTGGTAAACTGTGAACGGATTTCGGAAGTAGAAGATCGAAAACATCAGGCTCATAAACTTCCGCAGCGTTATAACGAGTGTAACAGTTAGAGAGGTGCACTCTGACGTCAGAATGTAAACACTGCGAATACAGACGTATTGCGTGACCACGTTACCAGCAAGATAAGCCCAGAGTTTGGAGATACGAAAGTTGACATCGAATAAAACTAATGGCGCTGAAAAAGAAAACGCTGGTAGTCAGCATGGTGTTAATTTAACCTCATTCCATGACAAAAATACACAAGTTAACATGAGACAATGAAGCGCGGAAAAATTTCTTGAAATAGAAGAAATTAACATCATCAAGCCACAGTACATACTATACAGTTTGAAATTTCTTTTTTTTTTCAGTGTTGCCGTCCTTTTTCAAATGAAAACGTTAACTTAGAGTAACTTTCCATGATGACGAGTTGGCTTATTCACGGCAAAAACTGCCAACTGAATGAGTTTGTACTTACCAGATGAGTTAAAGACAAAAATGTGGTTATAGATGTCCTTAGAAAATAAAAGAAATCCGGCCAGTGGTAAAGCGTGCTGCATGAATGAGGCAAAAAGAGAAATCCAGTTAATTAGAGTACAACAAACGTCTTAGTTATCTGCGTTCACATCTTACGCTAGTTTACGTCATTGCTTCATGATCACCATGCACTAATTTAGGTGTAAAGCCAAAACTAAAAAGGTTGTAAATTAGAGCAAGAAAACATTAGAAGGGATTTGTCAAGGTTAGTTTCGCGCACGCCGCAGACGTGGCCAATTGCTCTCTCCCTCTCTTCTCCTGTCTAAAGCCTGCCACGCGGGAAAGAAAGGGTTGGCGTAGTGGTGACCGCGCTCGCCTTCCACCAATGTGTCCCGGGTTCAATTCCCAGACTCGGCGTCATAAGTGGACTGAGTTTGTTGGTTCTCTACTCTGCTCCGAGAGGTTTTTCTCCGGGTACTCCGGTTTTCCCCTCTCCCCAAAAACCAACATTTCTCCCACACGGCCCCACAAGCTTGCAGCTTTAAATCTTAACCGTGTATAAATAAAGTTTCTTTCTTTAAAGACCTGCCTGCAGACTATACAGGACACACGGTGGTAGGAAACCTCGGTTAGAAATTCTTGATATCATCAACTGACTTTAGCAGGTGAATTCGCCACCAAAAGAAATACAAAAGCCCTTCGTCACAGCGAATCGTCTGACCAGTTAGTTCAGTTGGCAGAGCACTGGCTGACTACTGTGTGAGAGGTCGGGGTTCAAACCCGGCCGGACCAACACTCAGGGCAATTGAGGAGAAAGCGCTGCCTTTGTAACGACTTTCTAGTCTTCTCGGATAAGGACGATTAACCGCGGGTCCCGTCTCACAACACTTATTCCTATTAAGAACCCACACACTGTTCGAAAAGAGTAGGGGACGTAATTCCCGGTGTGGACTATCTCTATCTCTCATCTGTCTTTCAAGTTGTTGTGGTTGTTGTTGTTGTTGTTCAAATTCATCAGTGCGTAGGTTGGGTGGGTGGGTGGGTGAGATCAAATATGGACTGATGGCGGCTGCCAGGGGCGCCTTTGCAGGCTGACGTCCGATCTCACCTCATAGAAGCCGAATTGTAAACCGCCATGAAACTGTGTGTTATGAGCGGTATACATGTATATAAATCCATTATCCACTTAACGCTCGAAACTGTTTACAGTAGCCACTTAACCTTATCAACTCAGTGGATAATACACGTACCTAAAATTCGGTTTTGCTCCCACACCGACGAAGTACAATAGTTTCTTTAGAAACTTTGGTCCTTATAAAGCTGATAAGATCGTTGTATGGCTTAACACTGCATGTTTACAGCCACTGATACAAGTGTTAACCTTTTCACTCCACAAGAGTGACTTTATAGATTTTACACTGTCTAACGCCAGACGATTTTACTCGTCAAAGGGAGATCCTTGGGAGTGACAGGGTTAATCAAAAAACTATCTCCCTTGAGAAGGAGGAGGTTTATGCAGGCGCTGATAAAGTAGCGCGAAAAGCCAGACGTTTAGGGACTACTGTTCCTTCATCAGCAAAATGAGCTCATTTCACTGATGGACAGCACCCGAAGTAGCCTCTTCCTTTTAACACCCTTATAGAGCGTCGGTTAGGGTTAACGTTAGTTACTGCTTTCGAAGAGGACATAATCAAATTAACTCACCGCGTAAAACAAGGCCTCACGAGGATGTTTTCCATGTTCAGCGTACATCTGCTCCTAATGTTTTACCACCAAAGGAAGCATTCAGAATTTTTCCTTCACACTACCTGCTAACAGCTATGTTTTGCCTAATGTGAATACAATTCACTCATACCATCTGCTTGCCTGTATACAGAACGTAGCAGTCTATTCAGATGAAAGAGTGGTATCACCTGTTTCTAACCAGGGCCCAGCTGTTCAAAGCACGATTATGCTAATCACGGGTTAGATTGAACTGTGAGTCCAGTTTAGTTACTGTTCAACAAAAACATTTCCCATCAACACTAACTGGTGTATAAATGGAAATTGTCAAATGAGATTACTTGTGAAAGTATGGAATTTTCAACTGCTCATGCATAAGGACCTTAAAACTTAATTAGTCTTTAACAACTTAACTGAAGAAAAGAAGGCTTCAAACGGATTAAAGCAAAGAAGAACTAAATCCCCATAATATTATAAAGCTACTGGTATATCCATAAAATTACAATAATAAAAACCACCTCAAAATTTAATCTTTACACAATAAAATACACGAATATCATAATATTATTTACTAATTAATAAGAATGTAAAATTGGGAAAACAAGAAAAAATGGAACTCCCTTAGGGATATAATTTCCACAGCATAAACACTGAAGAACAGTGTGGCTTGTATGATGAACACCTACCTGGTATATTCCTGTTCTTGCAGAAAGAAACAATGCAAGCACAAGAAGTACAACTCCTTAACCAAGAAAAGAACAAAATTAATGTACAGTTAAAATACATGTAGACTTCTGAAACATGCAAGGGTAATTAAAGCAATGCTCACTGTCCGGTTTGTTTTCTATACTCCAGAGTGACTACGTTGTAAATAATTATCTTTCCTATTTAAACAATCTTAAGTGTTTCTAGATCTACCATCTCAAAAGTGGGCCTGTTGATGGACTTTTGGCTTTTACCTTCAGAAACCTTTGCACACTTACTGGGTTGTTCTAAGAACATCAAACTCACTTTAGGAAGGTTTATTAAGTAATACCTTTTGGGGTTTTGCTTTATATTTTTAAACTGGATAGCCTGTTAATTTAATATATGAGAGAGCCCTATATTGCCTTTAGTTGATAAAATGACAGTGATATTGTTTTAATTTGTAATTAATTTTTAGTAGAAGTTTTCAAATTGAAGGGCTTGGTGGAAAACTATGTTAAGTGGATTTCTAGGTGAACGTGTTATTTGGCCTGTGTTTTCTCGAAGACTAAGCGGAAAGCAGCGAAAAAGAATACAGGGCAATGTTTACCACATAAAAACAAGCCTGTATGCAAAAAACCAGCAATTTTGGAGCAAAATAATAAAAAAAAACCTCCCAAAAATCCACTTAGCATAGTTTTCCACCAAGCCCGTCAATTGTTTTAAGTAGGTCCACATCAGCAGCATAAGCTGCCACCACTGACCTGCATTATTAAATAAACCACGTATGTATGTATCTTATTAGATGTTTTGGCGTGAACAATCATACTCCACAATACTACATGCCAAAACATCTAATAAGAGATTTATTATCGAACTTGTATTGCAAACAAAGATTTTATAGAAAGAAAAACTTTTTTCGGGAAAGTGTGACAGGTTTTGCAGTGTGTGCGCGGTGAAAAAACCCTGTAAAACAGGTTTTCTACAGTACAATTATCCAAATGTACAAAATCACAGAATATTTCTACTTGTCTCATGCGTTTTATGTACAATAACTAACAGAGTTAGATAATAAATGAATGTATGCATGTATGTATCATAAAAAAGTAGCCTTACCTGTACACCACCACATGTAGTCTGTGTAATGATCACCAGTGGTTGATTTAAACTCCTAAGAAGCCATAATAAAAGTGTTATATAGTTCTTCAAGCAAGAAGGAGAGGACATGGATAAGCATGGGAACATCTAATACATCGATCCACTTAAACATCTAATCATAAAAATTACAATTTCCTTGATTGTGATTGGTTTAAAAAACTCCTATTTTCCACTAATTCACGCGCCAAGTTGTTATCGGACAGTTTGTTATTGGACAGTTTGTTATCGGACAGTTCAATAAGCCAATCACATTCAAAGTAGTATTTTAAATCAACCAATCACATTCAAAGTTGTAGTTTAAATCAACCAATCACAACCTTGGCTACAATCACCATACATTTTGATCGTGGTCAATTTCAGAGCTATATGAAACAATTTACGCTTCCTTTGTCAGTCTTTTAATGCAAAATTTCCTTCCCTTTTATAACTTGGCTCTTCCTCTTTTCTCGGAAATTGTAATTTTTATGATTAATTGGTAATAAGACTTTGTGTCGTCCAATTCGGTCTGTAATCATACTCGTGATAAACAAATCGGACTCCCGCTGTGCGGTCGTCAAATTTTGTTATCACTCGTATGATTACAGACCGAATTGGACTCCACTCAGTCCTATTACCATTACTAATCAGATCACAAAAATCTTGAAGTCAGAATAGTCTGTGCTGGCTTAAAATTCAAGGAGTACATGTATTCAAAACTGAGTTTTCAAGGAGTACTTATAGCAAGCTTACAACTGTATGACTTGCACTGTTTTGAAATGTTTTCATTGGTCAATAGCAACTTTGAAAAAGCTATATCAGATATACTGGTAAAATGCATTTTTAAGAGACACAACCAGAAATGAACATAAACTTACTGACTTTGATATCATCCTATATTATTTCCCACCCAAACAAAAATTTAAGGCATTTTCATTATTTCAAGGAATGGCAGAAACACTGTGAAGGGTCTTTGGCTCTGTGACTCTATGGTTATGACTGACATTTGGGAGGCCTTCCAAGGGGTGGTCTAGTGTCACTTTGTCACTCATTTACGACTCTGTCTCTCACTTGTTTCGTTAGGGACAAATGTCACTGTAGCAAGGAAAGTGGAATGGAAAGTGAATTGTCACTGTCACAAACTGTCGCACATTTTCTGCCAATTTTTGTTGGTGGAGAAGATTGTTGCCTGTTTTCGGAGCCATGTTGCTTGTTGCTTCTACCCCTTGGAAGGCCTCATTGTACACAAGGCCTGAAAGGCAGGGACCTAAGCAGTCTAATTTAGAAAGCAAGACAAAGAGAGCCATCTTGCTCGGAAATTTTGGTTGCTACATGGCCGCAAGTCCTTACACGTGTTAGTACCACAAGACAACAAATGTGAGCCATGGCTCCCAACCTTGCAAATAGTTAGGACTTATTTTCTGGTACGGCCTATTCCTTATGGAAATATTAGGGCCGTTTATACAAGAGAAAATAAGCCGAGGCTTACTCTGGCCGTGGCTTACATAAAACATGAACACTCTGTATAAACGGTACAAAATCTACATTCACAGCTTTCTCAAGCTGCAGCTTATCCTGGCCAAGGAGTTTTTACTCGTATAAATAGTTCCTTTCACGTATTATGTAAGCTGTGGCCAGAGTAAGCCGCGGTATATTTCCTCTTGTATAAACGGCCCTATTGTCATTCTTCAGTAAACTACATAATGTGCTATTCAACAATATGCAGACTAATTGTGGAGCTCTGCTTTAATTTAGGTTTGGCTAAATACTATATAATACTGATTAGGACAAGTAAGATCGTTAATTGTTAGCAAATAATGAAGTGCACTGTAAGTAAGGTATTGAAAGTAGTGCATTGTACATAGTGCAGTGTCCGTTTTGTAAACATTGTCTTGTAATTCTCAAATATGCAAGCTACTACGGAGGCTCTTCAAAGACAATAACTATGCAATCAAAATTTTATTACTTCTGCTTCAGACATCCCTGTATGGGAAACTAAAATTCCTACACTGAAACAGATTGTAGACTGTGATTATGAGTCCTGAGGACATTCAAAAGAATGTTACATGATAGAGGTATCCCTGCATGGCAAACTCATTTTCTTGAATGGGTGTGGAATGACCTCTCTGGGCATTCAAATGGATATTAAATGATAGAAATCATCAGGTGCCTTCTTACAACCCTGTATGGAAAACCAGTTTTCCTGTCATGCTGTATACAGTGAGTGCAATAGTAATTACATTATGTTAATATAAAGGTAAATTAAAGCATCAGTCCATATATTCCTTCTTACCAGCTTTTTAGCTGATGCTAGTGTACACAGGCATATTCCAACTGTGATCATAAGGACTGATAAATACTTGGAGAGGTGATATCTACCAAAACAAGAAAATGACTAAGAGTAAACTTAAATTTAAGCTGTTATAAGTTTACCCTTATCAATCTGATAACAAGTGGTGTTTTTTTGTTTTTAATTTGATGAAAATCAAGAGGATGTTTAAAAGCTTGATGATCCTAGCAGTGAGTGGGCATCTCACATATGAACCTACAGTATAGTAAAATAATAATCTCACATGTCCATATGACGTTAGCTTGGTTGTCCTTAACTTGATTATTATGCAGAAAGCCATGGCTTGGCCTTTGACAAAGGATTCATTTTCTGGTTGCATACTGTGTTAACTACTGCACTTAAGGTAATTGCACAAACCTCCTTTTTAATATAATCATTCCTAAAATCAAGTTGGCCACTAAAGATCCCTGCAAGATATAAAGAAATATACTTCAAAAAATGGGGAAAAGAGCTGACTCACCAACAATAAATGAACACAAAATTTTAAGCAATATATCAAAGCTATGTTCTGACACACCACATTTGCATTCCTCTATGATCAATAAATTAAATGTGTGAACACAAAGAAACACACATTCTGTAACTGTGTAATCTAATCTGACAACCTAATAATTATTGTGCAATAATGTGCCACTTCTGTTGTCAAAAAAGCATGCAAGAAGAATACATTGTAGCAAGTCAATGATCTGGAGCGATTTTAGTAACCATGTCAAAACTAAATCCTAATTTTGAAATTAATAAATATAAAAGTTACCGTTATGATTATGAATAATACTCACTGATCTAAAGATCATGTGTAGAGGCATTGGAACATTAAAGTTGAGTGCATAATTATTAATCACACTAGTCGAGAAGAAGAAGACCACCATAGTCACATAATTGCTGAAAAAGATAAATGGCAAAGGTGTTACTTTGTCTTGAAACCAGAAGAATCCAGTTATGATGAAGAATACAACAATGCTGTTAACACGTTCCATACAAATGGCCCTGTATTTTGTAGTTCCATGATTAAATATCCAAGTTTTGAGAGTAAAGTACTGTATGGGGCAAACACAGAATTTCCAGGAGTGAGGTAGGGTCCAACCCAAATTTTGTCAGATTCTCTACCCTTACCCTGTGGGATGGGTACTGATTTTCTGAAACAACACATTGGGTGGTCTCCAATGATTAACTTATCTTAAACACCACTATTGCTTAGCATCATCTCCAGGGTGTTCATTAGGCATCGGGGATCTGAGAATTCTCTGGCTACTACGCGGAATTCTCCTGCTAAATTTTGCTTGCTCCCTCGAAAGAGCTTTGCCCTTTCATAATAATCTTTTGAATGATAATTCTCCTTTTACTACAATTCTTAATGAAAACCCTGCACCTCTCCTTTAAAACACCAACAAGCTATTATAACACAGCTTTATGATGTCTGTTTAATATTGGTTGGATTGAATAACAACTAGCTCCTGTAAAAGTAAAAGAATAATTTTCAGATAAATAATTTATTTTACCTGATAGGAATGACAGGTTTTTTGAATCCAAAGTTTGCAGTAAATATGAATCCTTCAACAGCAATGAAAAGGAACTGAAAGAATGTTACTGTGTTCACACAGCTAGGATCTTCTCTGAAATAAAAGAGTGGAACTATCTGTAGCTGCATATAACATTTGTTTTTGGATTGAAAATTTCCAAACTACATGTAAGCTTCTTGAACCTTTGTCTTAGATTCACAGGCAGCACAAATATCAGGAAATATTGTAACAGAAAATAAGAATATTTATTTCAGATTTACTTACAACCACAAGAAGGCAACACAACCAAATTAAAACTTCAATATGAACATATACTGTATATAGAATTTTAAAGGTCTGAAATTGTATATTTGTTTACAAGAGGAGACAAAGTAGTGAATAGGGGATTGTAAGCAGAAGTTTCCAGGGGTACATTGTCACTTCTGCAGTAGGTAATTAATACCATCCCTAATAACACAAAATCAGTTCAGTTATACTCTAACTTTCAATATGAGAAGTCTCAAAAGCCAATATCGCTCCTAGACCACACAGTTACAATATTTACACAAAAAAGCACTGCCCCCAATTAAAGTTGCATCCCCCAATATTAAGCACTGCATAATTCTAACAACAAAAATTCTAATAAGCACCTTCCTAAAATATTCATATCTTTCATGTGTCATATTATTTTGATTTAATTTTTGATTAAGTAACTCCCTGGAAGAAAGCAGCCATCACATAAGCGCTACATCATTCAGTAAAACAAAATATTATAAAACAAGCTCACATCTGAGGGTTTCCTGCTAGCAGAGGCCTCTTTTCCTTGTATTCAGAGTACTCGAGAAAAGTCTCTTTTCTCCAGTATGCTGAATACGCTAGCAGGGAAAGCTGAGGGCCCATTTTACATGTAAGCTTAAAAACAACAACAACAATAATAACTTTATTGACCCTTATACTTGTGAAAAATTGAGTTAATATGAAATAAAAATTAAAACTAAAAGGGTGTTGGCTTCCTAAAATAACTAGAAAGTTAACAAGGCTAGGAAGCCAAATTACATAGAATAGATTACAATATTAGGGTTGGAATGGCACACACACACACACACACACACACACACGAAATTTACATAAACGAAATTTACAAGTCATGGGGAAAAGACAAAAATATTAGGAATGAAATCCTCAATACGATAAATGAAGAATCAAATTTAGAGCAGCAAATAAATCACAGAAATAGCTGGGAAGAAACTCGTTACTCTAGGGAAAACAGAAACCAAGGTGACATGAATATTGACACAGCAATTCATTTTTTAATTTTTTTTTAAATTAAAATTTTTTAAAATTAAAATTTAAAAACAATTAAAAATGGTACAAGATGGCCCCAGCCATAACAGGTTGGACACGCACATATGCACAGTATGTTACCACTTAACACGTTGCCGTGCGTCTGTTCAATGATAGATCACAGATGAAGTCAAAATGTGGTAAAAACAAAGAAGTGGCACACGAGCCACAGGTGAGTGTGTCACTGATGTTTTTACCACATTTTGACATCTTCTGTGATCTATTACTGAACAGATGCACGGCAACATGGAATATGTTTGTTTTATATAATAAAGAAACAAAATGCAAGCGAAAAACTTGTTTATTTTCACATTTCTGGAAAAAAGTGGGTCGTGATGACGTAATCTGTGCATCTGTCCTCTAATACATTATACTTAAGAACCAATCACAATGTGTGAACTATTCACCTTATATAAAGTGCAATATTTAGTCACCTAACACCTTTAAAATACTTCCAAACAAACCATAATTGTATTCAGAGAAATTCATGCCATTTTTGTTGAAACAATCCGTGAAAAAACTCATTCTGCATGCAGGTACTAAACCGCACAAAACAGAATACATACCTCACAAGCAGCTCCAACAAAATCACATTTGAACAACAGGCAGTAAAAACTAGCAAAATTGGGATAGAGGGGTGCATTTTGCGCAGGAAAAGGAAAAGTTTTAGAATCCCTTGCACTCTACTTCAGCTTTCCACATGACCGACCGACCGAGTGAAACTGAGAAGGATTACCTGCAGTGCATTGTGGTACAAATTTTGTTTTTCCCGCCATGTTTCGCGGTGAACGCGTTTTTCGCAGCGACACCAGTTACCAAGGAGAAACATCAAATGCAATACAACCCGTCAGCGGTCTCCTTGTACAAGGAACAAAGATGGCGGACAAGCCGTCAGTTCGTGGTAAGATTAGATATTTACTCTTTATTGAAGCTTTTTATATAGCTATATATACTGTTGAACTGCTATTTGAAAAATATTTTCGCGTCTTGATTTTATAACTTCTCATCATAACGATCTATATCTTTGTAATTGTACTGAATGTGTGTGCCTACAAATTGTTTCGGAAAAGCGGAGCTCCACAATTATTATTATTTTTTTTTACACTGGTATTGAACAACTTCGCGTGGCTTTCCTTGGGCCAATATTTTATGTTTAGAGCAGTCAACAGGAATTGACCGCGTTTCAAAACCTTAAAACATTACAAGAAAACAATACACGACGCGTATGTTTGTTCGAAATCAGAAAACGATGAAACATTTTCATCCAACATCGTGTTGGACGAGCATGTTTGACCGTTTAGCCACATCTCTCAACACTGTATTTACACTGTAAATGGCTTTCCATGTTTGATCGAGATCAAACATTTTCATCCAACATTTCGCGTTACAAACAAATGTTTGATCATTTAGCCACCCCAACCAACAAACCGTCATCAGTGGGTAAAAGCAACCAAATGAACCAAACAACGTCGAAATTTAAGCGATAATACGCAAAAAATCGTTTTGTCGACTCACTGACTGTCTGGTGTTTGACAAACACACAATTTAATGTTGGATGAAAATGTTTGAACGTTTAGCCAGGGCTTTAACAGTCCGACGTAAAAACAATGTACAATGTATACTGTATATTTCTTTTCTTTTCTTTTTTTAGCTTTAACATTTGACATCAATAAAGAGTTTCAGTTGCTATCTTTGGCTACCCAATAAAACATGTAATTAACACCTGCTAATTAACTCTCATGTAAGCGGACATCCACCATATTTTTCTTGGGTGTCTGCTTATGGGAATACTTCTCGTAAGCAGACAGCTCTACTAGGAGACTTTTTCCAATCCCTGAGGGTGTCCAGTTACGAGAGAGTTGACTGTATTAAATATAGGGAATTAACTTCCGTTTTATCTTATTTCAGTATGTGCGAGGGTGCCTCTTTCACTCAAACACATCTGCTTAGGAATACTTGTTGTTCAAACGTCATCATTAGTCCTTACTATGCGTTACTCAAGAACACAGCAAAAGGACGAGCAAATGTACATCGCTTCGACAGCTGTAGTCTTTGCTGAGATTTTAAAGATCCTGGCATGTGTAGCAATTATTTTTCATGGATCAAGTTATCGTTGGTCGTTTTTTGTGAAGCAGATACAAGAGGAGATTTTAGATAAGCCTTGGGAAACATTAAAGCTGGCTGTTCCCTCTGGACTGTATACGATTCAAAATAATCTCCTCTATGTGGCACTTTCAAATTTAGATGCTGCCACATATCAGGTAACTGAGAAGGGTTTGTGGTTTATAGTCACCCCTAGTATACCTGCCAACTTTTTCCAAGTCATATGTGTGAGATTTTCGTCTCCTGGAATTTTCCGAAAATGCTCTGGCGACTTCCGATGATTTCTTGAAGACTTCCGAACTCTACCGAACATGCCTGAAGATGTTCCCATGACTTCTAAACACTTCCTAAACTATTTGAAGCTTTTCGGATGGCAACATTTTAGTGCGTTCTGATACAGGTAGGACTCAAATTTGACATTAGGAGCTGTTTGTTAGAACATTTATGGCGAATATTGAATTGAATTTTTTGTTGTTAATGTGTTAAAGAACAAGTCATTTGGATTTCTAAGTCAGGCATGAGAAATTGTCCTCAATGTGTGAGATTGATGTCTTTGGTCCGCAGGAGTGAGACTCACGCATAATGTGTGAGAGTTGGCAGGTATACCCTTGGCTTTAGGGGACTTAGATCTTGGGCATAATGCAATAAGTTTGATGTGTGAAGATAACTTTCTATTATTCCTTCAGCCAAAGCTGATGTAATTTTTTGCTGCTTATTGTGATATTTTTCACTTGCAGGTCACATATCAACTGAAGATTTTAACTACAGCATTGTTCTCTGTTTGTATGCTTCAAAAAAAGTTAGGTATTTTGAAGTGGGTTTCTCTCATTCTCCTTATGGTTGGAGTTACATTTGTTCAGGTATGCGTTGTACCAAATTTATGTGGTTTAATTTTATCCTAAGCTTGTGGCAACTTTTTTCTCGATAATTTAAGGTGCACCTTTTTTGAGAATATTCTGCTTATTGTTACATGTATATGCTGGTTTAGAAATGAGAGAATAGGTGGAATAAAGAGGCCCTGTCAGGGTAAATTTCAACGAGCAACATGGCCCAAAAAGTAGCGACAGCACATAAAATGAAATCCCAATGTGAGACATCATTCCCGGCAAAATTCTGACAGTGACATTAAGGCATGGGAATTAGCGATTCAAACACTGTTCCCCCCCCCCCCCGGCAGGGCCTCAATAAAGTTTTCTAAGGCAGTGTTTACACTTGAGCTTTTTACTGTGGTGACAGGGTTTACTTACCTGAGCAATTTTTTTGCAAGTGTAAACATCAATTTATGATCATTAATACATTAATATTTATGATAATTAAACACCAAAGAGAAAAGAAATTTGACGAAGGTAAACCCAGTGATTTGGCTTGGTTTTGCTTGGTAAACCAAAGTAAACTGACAGACATATCCGTTTTCGGCTATCTCGTTGCTATGGCAGTAGATTTCCTGTGGAGTTCAGCTTTACATCGCCTCATGTACGCCAGTGTCGCAACTATCTGCAATTGTGTGTCGATTTGTTTTTCTTTTCGAGAGTTAACTTGAGTTAAATTGAGCTAGTGTAAGCGATGTATGAATGTACAGCTGTACTACAGTTTAGTAACTTGACCTCGGTCAATTTTAATCACAATAAATGCTCAAGTGTAAACACAGCCTAAGAAAACATTGATTCTGAAAATGGAATACACTGCAGAAGTTAGCCTCCTACATAGACGTCGTCATGTGTTCCTCCCTCACGAATGTCTGCTCAATTGAACCACCACTTCCATTCACGGCAGTTAGCCAATCATGGTTCGTCTTCCAATTTGTGGAAAGTACGTGTAGGACTTCGACCTCAGGGTTTATTCCCGACAATGCATGTTGTCATTTTCCATTCTTATGCTGCTTGTTATTGGCTATCTGTTATACAATAGGCTGACCGCTGGTGAACGGAAGTGGCAGTTCAGTTGAGCAGATGTTCATGTTGGAGGAATGCGTGACAAGCCCAAAGATGTCTGTGTAGGAGGCTAGGTGGAAGTGACCTGAGAACAACATACAGAATAGTCTGGATCTAGAGAACCTGACTTTCATTGCCCTGTTACTGGGTTGGTGGTCCATAAATGATTTCTTGACAAAATTTTTCCCAAAGAAATGCATATTTTACGTATTCCAAGGCTGGAAACCATATCCTCTTTATTCCATTCATACTGCTATCATGAGCAGAATAAACTGAATATTATTCTGTTCAGTCCAAAAATGGAATATACCACGTATTCTGAGCATTCCTGTTCCGGAATAGTCCACAAAAAATGCGCCTTGAGTTTCTTTTCTCCTTGACTTGTTTAATAAATATTAATTTTTAGTGGCATTCAGATGAAGAAAAATCATCCACTTCCAAAGAGCTCTCCTTTTCTGGACAATTTGTTGGTCTCTTGGCTGTGCTGACAGCTTGTTGTTCCAGTGGCTTTGCTGGTGTCTACTTTGAAAAGATTTTAAAAGGAACCAAAGCAACTATATGGATGAGAAATGTTCAATTAGGTGAGCTTACATGTAAGTCTGTTGTGCTTTTGGGAAGGGGATCCAACAAGTTTTAAATAGCTATTTGCACTTATTAAATATTAAATGAACGAGGAAGAGAGTAGTGGACAAATACAGCTCTACCAAAGAAAATCATACAATGTATAACTACATGTAAATGGTTTGAACCCAGGTGTCATATCTTAGCTACTAGGTGAAGCATGATTATCTGGGTGAGTGTAGTCCTGAGAAGAGTTGTTTGTGATGACACTGACTAACGTTTCACAAACAGTCTCAAGGACGGAGATATTTCCCCGGAGGATAGTGCTTCACCTACAGTAGTTTACAGTTAAAGGGCTGAGGGCATAACCGACCCAAATGACTTTTAGGGCTTTTTTCTTTTTTTGGTCCAAATCAGCTGAATGTTTGCATGTAGCCTTTGATTCAATAGAACAAAATTGCCCCATAATTTTTTTGACCATTTTCCACTCTTTTTCAAGAACAAGTGTATACAAAAAAGGCCCTAAAAGTCATTTGGGTCGGTTATGCTCTCAGCCCTTCAGTAAAATACTGTGTAGTTTTATTAGGTTTTGTCAAATGTGGCAGTCATCAAATTCATGAATGTGAAATGCTATCTGTAAGCATTGCTGTTGTTATAATTCCAATATATCAACAAGGACATTCTCTTCACTGCCCTCTAATAATGTACATGTATTACTATTCTGTGTGTACTATTGAAATATTATCAGTAGGGAGAATATGGTTTGATATCATCTGTGGTGATCAGATCCTTATTCTCATGCCCTGTATATATGTTGATTCAGTGTGTAATATTTGAAAGAGAAGTTAAATGATGGTCAACCATGGGGCTTAAGAGGTTAAATACCATACCATACATTTTGTGTTTGTGATACAGGATCTTTTGGTGTTATATTTGGCTTGATGGCTGTTTTCACAAATGATGGAAGACAAGTAGCCAGTGGAGGGTTTCTTCAAGGTTATAACAAAATAACATGGATAGTTATTTCACTTCAGGTAAGACATTTTAAAACAAATTAAATTTGCTCATTTATCTGCTCAAATATTGTGCACTAGTGGCTCTTAGGTAGATGCTCCCATAACCACATTTAAGATTTTCTGTTGTTTGGAGAGGGATTTTTTTTAAGGGGATACATTTACTGTTGGGTAACAGATAAAAGGTGCGGTTGGTATAAAATTGAGTGTGGTATAAATCATTAAGGAATGATCATGATAGAGACAAAGAGAACCAATGTAATGATTTATTTATTATTACATGTACATGGGTAAAAGGTACAAAAAACCCTGAACATGGGGTTGTAAGATTATTTCTCAGTAGAAGGGAGATGAGAAAATGCCTTGCAGTTCTCTCATTCCTGTTATAGGGAGTCTCACTTTGAGGCGGTACCGGAGTGTAGACCCTTCTCTCCTCCACAAAGGCTATTCAGGTTACTGAAGCCAGTAGAGCAAATCTGCAAAACTAGCCGAGCTTCCCACACTTGCACTCAAAATTCTTCACAACAGCATTGCCCAGCCAAAGTTTGCTCTCATCCTTGGAGGATAAAATGTTCAGCTATCCTTCTCACTGACGTGCTTCTTTGTGTTTTTGTTAGGCATTTGGTGGCTTAGTTGTGGCTGCAGTTGTCAAATATGCTGACAATATTTTAAAGGGCTTTGCTACATCAGTTTCTATAGTTGTGTCCTCCTTTGTATCATTTTACTTCCTTGGTGACTTCCAGCCAACAAGGTACATTGTGAATGCAGATATGAAGATTTTTCAATTTATATCCTGTTATGACACTTTCAACCAATCAGCATCCTCAGGGATGCCGACAGTAAAGCTTTTGGGACATGGACAGATGAACAGTTGATGGGCCAGTACATGTCATTATTTTAACTCTGGAGTGGATATAGAACTGCTGGAGTCTGTTTCTAAAATCAGTTTTCTATCAAATGCATGTAGAAAATAACCTCCTATGCAGATGCTCTTTGGGCTCAGCATGCATTCCTCCCCTATGAATGTCTGCTCAACTGAACTGCCACATCCATTCACTGGTGGTTAGCCAATCATAGCTTGTCTTCCAATTCATGGAAAACAGGACTTCCACCTTACCATTTTATTTTCCAAGACGATGCATGTGAATCGTTTGGCGGAAATTACTCCACGGGTGTCGATTTCCATTCTTACGTAGCTCATACGTTATTGACTATCTGGTTTCTTCAAAACAAAGGCTAACCACCTACGAATGGAAGTAGCAGTTCAGTTGAGCAGACGTTCGTGGGGGCAGAATGTGTGACGAGCCCAAAGAGCGTCTGCATAGGAGGCTATGTAGAAAACAAATGTGTATCATAATCTTGTAATAGCATCAGCATTTTTCCTTTTAAAGCTGTTAAAAATCAAAGTTCTTGTAATGACAGTTTTGCACATAAAAAAAGTTGAAGTTTCTGCATTGTAACATAGTAGAAGGACTCCCTCTACAAACTATGATCATAAGGACCGAATTGTGGAATGTAAAGAAGATTTAAAAAAATGTAACTATATTTTAATAATAATAATAATAATAATAATAATAATAATAATAATAATAATAATAATAATAATAATAATCACTTTATTTAAGTCTCACATATATCTAGCCGAGCACAGATGCTCTACTAATTGGGGAGACTAAATTAAATCAACTCTAAATAAATTAGTAACTAGTAATTTAGTAATTAGTAATTTTAGTGATTCCTTTATGTTTTGTTGTCATTCCAGTTTTTTCTTTCTTGGTACCTGTGGCGTGTTGGCAGCTACATTCCTCTACAGTTTGCCGGAAAAGAAAACAGGGCCCCTATCCTTACCAAAGCCTATATAGGAGGCCTGTGCATAGTGTGAAATGTACTGCATTATTGTCTCTTGCTTTATGCTGTAAACTTGGGGATCTCAGAGAAAATATTTTTCTTGTATGTAATATTCAGAGGTTCATTTGTTTCAAACGCAAGCGCAGTGCGTCTTGGATGAACATGGGTCTTTAAACGTTCGCTTTGCACCTCGTCAAGAGCGCTGAGAAAGTCAACTGCTGCAACACCATACGACCGGCAGTGTGATTTTTTTGACAGATTCAAGGAAAGCGAAGATTTTGTCCAATCTGAACTGATGTTTTCATGAAGATATGCTAAGCGATTCGAATACCCTTTCTGAAAGCCTTAATAATTAATATATAATAATTATGATTACAGTATTACAATCAAATTTTAGGCTGATTATCAGAATTAATGGTGCATATAATTTATTATTATAACGCGTGGGAGGGGAGCTGAGTGAGGAGTGGAATGTCTTTTATTTGTACTTTGGGATATTTAATGTTGTGGTTTCCTCGACTATTTATATTAATGAAAGGCAGCAACAATAAACAACAAAAGACAATGTTTGGCATGAAGGGGGGACACTTTTGGCGATTGGCGAGACATACGAAAAGCCTCAACTTATCTTCTCAGCATTCTTGAAGACCCGCGCTGGATCGGACAAGTTGTAGGTCGGTACAAAAGCCGAAACAACGCGATCTAAAAGCTGAACTTCTGGCCAGCATCGTGTTTAGGGTTACGCAATATTACTAAAAATGAACTCTAAAGTTTTTACAAGTGTAAAACATTCAGTATTCATAATTATTGTAAGCTTAGCTTAGCTTACTGAGGAGGCAATTAGTAAAGAGTTTTAAGATGAGGTCAATTCAGTTCAGTTTATTCACACTTATTCAAACATAATATTCGCGTACAAGAATAGAAAAAAAGTAAAAGAGAAACAAAGCTAGCTTACATGTACATTAGGCATTAATTTGGAATTGTGTGTAGTGGCCAAAGGAGCAGAGCTTTCGAGTTGGCCATTACCACAGTGCAGTTACTAGTGAGGGGCGGTTATTTACAGAATATACATAGGTAATCACTATTTAAGCCAGATAAATAGGTAGGATAGATTACTGTATACTTAGTAGTTAGGATTCTCCAAATTAACTGTTATTGTAACACCTAGCTCTAGGGTTAGGAGAGGTTTCTCGGGTTTTCCAATAAATTAATTTTCGATATACAACTTGGCAACGCGCGCTATAGGACAGTTGCCGACCTTAGAAATCAACCAGATAACAATAAACCACTGTTATCGTGTGTCCCTGTTGAAAAGCTTTCTTAAATAACTGAACCCCGGGAATAGATCGCTCACAGTGTCTTGCTAAAACGATTAGACGGTTTGCTGTCGGAACTTTCCCGCTCGCTGAAACTATCCGGCAGCCGATAGACTGGTCCACGAGCTTCCGTATATAAAGCGTCAAACAGTTAATTATCCCTGTGGTTGCTTTCAACTTATCTCATAGTCAGCTTCCGATTTCTAACCAACAGCTGTACGTAGCAGGCGCAGAGGGGGAGGGAGGGAGACGGGGAAGCAATTTAGGGCTGTCATTAACGGCCGGAGCCCGGGGATTTTCCCTGGGTATTTTGAATTCTCCCCCTGGCCACTTTGGTACAAAAACAGCATGTGGTCTAAATCCCCGGTTACTTTTTGCATATTCACAGTCCTGAGCAAGCAAGTGGAAGGAAAATGTTCACGCCTTCTACCCGACTCTCATAGTATCTTTCATTTAAAAAAATGTGACTGATCATCGCAGTTATGAACACTACTTAAGCAGTAGTGAAAATGAAGCCTGGAAAAAAAAATTCAGGCTTGTACGGGATTCGAACCCATGCCCTTCCTTGACTGTTTCTGGGATTGTCTAGAAGTTGCTGATATTTCTCGATTATCACAGCCCAAAGTTTTGCGATTATCAGATTTCAACTCAGTCTAAAAAGTACTATAGAGATTTAATTTTAAAAAAGTACTATTTTTCATTTGTGTCAGGTTTTCCTGACTCACTTCTGAACCCGTTTCTCGGCGCTTGCTCTACCAGATCAGCTTCTATTTAAACATATTTTGTGGTAAAGTTGGCCCTAAGAGTTACAGTGCTCATCGAGAGGGCTCACCCCGAAAATGAAAATTATTAACAAATGACATTAAATTAGGTTGGGGTAGAAACGGCAAAAGAAAAACAAATACAAAAAGCACCAACACACACAAAAGGCGAAAAGATGAAAAGAGAAGCCGACAGGTGGAAACGCACACTTTTAAGCGTTACTCTGAAATCTCATAGATTCACTTATAAAAATATAAAGGACTGGACATAGAAAAACAAGTCACTATTCTGTTGTAGCGACAAAAAAGGTGCACCAAGACAGAAAAGCCGAAATTAATTGTGATTCAGACATGGTTGCCCATCTGTCAGCAAGTATGCAAGCAGCAGAGGAGAGCAGTTTTGTTATGAGGGCAAAATAAAGAGGACAGTGAAGAAGATAATGCTTGACGGTCTCTGTGTGAAAACCACATAAACACAGGCGATTCTCTACACTACAAGATAATAGTTAAGGCGACATGCATCTAAACGCAGGCGAGTGTGAGTACTTTAATAATATGTACAGCTGATAGCAAGAACCTTTGCTAATCCCGCTTTAACAGGATGAAAATATTTGAGAAAATATGCCCCTCCTAAGGTTACAAGGTACAGTTATTGACTGAATAAATATGCCACATTTTAAAATATACCGGCAATAATATACAAATAAGCGCCGTACCGCACAATTGTAAAATATCGGCTGTATGCAACCCTCCCCATGGTTCGGACTTTTCCCGTCAACACGAACGAAAAGCGCTCAAAAACCTATCAGGGCGATCATGGTTTGACAAATGGTACAGGGACTTTCCGCTCATTTTAATTGGAATGGAAATTTATTATTCTGACAATTTCCATGTTTGAATTTCCAACCGAAATGTCCAGTTTTTGCAGACAAATGGCTAATGGCTCTAAAGGGCGGCTTATCTTTTTAAAACTAAACAGGAACTGCAAGCACAAGAGAGGCAAATGTTCTGTGAAGTCCTTTCCTGAATAATTCCAACTTGTTTCCCGCGTTTCACGGGGCTATACGTATTTGCACCCGACTGGCCCTGCACTTAATAAATTAAATTGATTGTTTCCTATATAGCGTTGAGTTCATCATCTGATATAATGTCAAACGATGAATTGGAATCTTGGCGCCGCATTTGCATACAGTCCCCTTCAGCATCAAAGAAGTCATCTTCGTTTCCCGAGACAGATACATCTCCGATTGTTACAAGTTCTTGGTTGCTCTGCGCAAGTTCTTTTGCACGTGACACAGTACGCCCATTCTCAGCAGCATCGTATTCGATTTTCTGCAGAGCGGCGTGGATTCGTAAGTGTAGAAGACTTTGTAACAAGTGATCACGATGTCTCCTGAAAAGTAATGCGGAAACCCAAGTGAGAGTCAAGCATTGAAATATTGTAAAAAGCTTGAAGATCGCGCACAGCTTTCTTTGCTACCAGCATTAGCGACCTTAAGTAACCACCACGGTTGAGGCCTCTTCAAAGTACAAGGCTGTGCTCTAAGAAAAATTTTTGGGAGCCCAAAACTCTGAACCTTTGAAATTCAGGGTGCCCAGCAAAGTAGTTTTGTGCAAAAACTAAGATTCCCTGTCCCCCCGGCACTGCTAGAGCACAGCTCTGAAGTATGTATTCATGTAATTTGATAATAATAATAATAATAATAATAATAATAATAATAATGTTTATTTCTTATATTGCGCAGTCTAACATGCAATAAAGATATGATCGAATGCGCATTACAACATTGAAATCTTAAAGTAATAAATGGCTAATCCAATTAATGATAATAATAATAATAATAATAATAATAATAATAATAATAATAATAATAACTTACAATTTTCGGAAAGCAATAAAAATAAAAAAATAAAAATATGAGTTGATAAGAGAGCTAATAAAAAGCTAATTTAAAAAGATGTGTCTTTAGTAAAACTTTAAAAGTGTTCAATGATTGACATTGTCTAATTTCTAAAGGGAGTCGATTCTTGTGTTTGATACGTGTTGGTCACGTGGTAGTAGTAGTAGTAGTAGTAGTAGTAGTAGTCTTTATTGCCAAAAGATAAAGGTACATATCTTTTGTTACATTCTAGTCACCTACACACTCAATAAAAATATACCCTAAAAACTAAACTAGTAAAACTACAAATGGATGATATAAATACTACGTAGAAACTACATTATCTTGTGTTTAAAAATCAGTCTATTTACATAAGATGTCATAAATCGTTCGGTATTAACCTTGGGGAGGGGGTGGGGGGCACACTGGATTATTCTCATCTCTAATTTGCATCATAATTTCATGAAAAACAGCTTTAGTTATAGTGGAGCAGTTCTCTGGAACAGCCTACCCTGTGATGTGAGAGAAGCTAAATCTCTAAGTCAATTTAAACGATTCGTTAATCTTCATTTTTAATGTTAGAGTATACACGGCATTCATGAAAACAGGTTTTAGATAGATTAGACGTAGGTAGTTTTTGCATTTTGTTTAGGACAGTTAGGTTATTTGTCATTTTTATGCTCCTGATGGATTTTACCGTGTTTAAATAAAGAAATATTCTATTCTTCTAGTGTTCTATTTTACCGTCAGTTCGCTTCAGTAACATGAGGAATCAAGTACGGCTGCTTACAGTCTGCGATTACATTCAAAAAGAAAAAGGAAGGTGTCTGAAGTCACCTTAGTGTTTCTAGAGTACAGTAGAGACTGCTACACAGAACCATCACAAAACAACCACAGGTCTTGTGATTTGTTACATTATCCGAACTGTTTATGACATTGTAATCAACCACAGCCAAACTGTGAGTTTGACTGAGTTATTTTCTTACCGCGCTCGCTCCAAGTGGTCTTTAGCCTGAACGAAGTCTCCCTCTTCCATATAAAGAAATCCAATTTCTGCGCACGTGTAAGGGGCCAAATAAAAATCCTGTTTGAGGTCCTTCGATCTGACAAAACAACAAACAACTTTTTCTTCTTTTTTCCTTTTATTTCTTCAAACTTCATTCAAGAAAGGTAACTGACCACGAAGAAATAAAATTGGAACAGGAAACAAATATCCCCTCGCCTCATAATCTCCTTCGTAGCCGTTTTTTTGGGGTGTCACACAACGCTCCTCTTTAACAGGGGGAGGGGGGGGGGGGGGGCGTTGCGTGACATCCCAAAAACGACTACGAAGGAGACTACTAGCCTCACCGACTAAAAGCTTTCTTCAGGCATTCCATGGCGTCTGTTTTCTTGTCTATACAGCGATAACACATCCCCAGGAGTAATTTACCCAAATACCAGTCGTCCACATAATTTTTGTTATTATCTGAAAAAAAAAGATTTGGAGATTTGATGCTATGAAGACCACCACATTAAAGGAAGTTTGTTGTTGGTTCACGTCCGAGATGTTTTTCGCCGGGTACTCCGGTTTTCCCGTCTCCTCAAAAACCAACATTTCCAAATTCCAATTCGATCTGGATAGTGTCCCCAATTAGCATAGCCTCCCACGCAGTCGGTTTTAGGGGATGCGTATTTCACCTCCACCCCTAAAATAGCCTGCGTGGCAGGCGCTAGCAAGAGGAAGAGGAGGGGAAAACGGACGTACGCGTGAAGAGAGGGGAGAGCGCGTGAAGCGCAGCGCCTACCACGCAGGTTACCCCTAAAAACGACTGCGTGGGAGCAGGAGCCCATTTCTAGGAGCGTACAACTCCCATACTAAGCCTATGTCACAGCATTTTTAAAGACCGATCTATTTTTAGACTATCTTTTTCCTCGAAAAAGGGCAACAAGGACGGCAACGACAACAAGAGCGCCACAAAACAATCGTTTTAATGAGCGACAACAAAGTCTCTGTACGTGCAGATACTTGTGGCACGTGCAGCGACTTGTGATTGGTCATTGGACTCCTGCGGGAAATTCATTCTAAAAATAAATTGGTCTGTGAAAACGCCGTGACAGTAATATAGGGCAGTTATACGCTCCTAGTGATGGGCTCCTGGTGGGAGGCTACAATTAGCACCGTGTATGCTAAACACATTGACACTCAAATAAAGTGATTAAGGAGACTGTCTAAATGCGTCGTATTCTTTCACCTACATCCTTTTATGCACACACATCAACAGAGTATGATTCTCTTACCTTTTGTCTGCTTCAGTTTATGCAAAGAGCCTTCCACTAGTCTAATCAGAGGCTCAACTAAATCAGATCTGAGACTAAGCACTTTAAAACCATTCCATATATAAATAAGTTCCTATCAATAGAACGGAAAAGAAAGTTAATCACTAAAAACAGTTTGGTTTTCCTAGTTTCAGCGTATTAGGAATACTGGGAAATAGAAAATGTGTTTAAAATCAACAACAACCGATCTAACGTATCGACGGCATTGTTTAGCAAAGGAGCAAAACCAAAGGTTGCCTAGCTTGTTTAACTGAATCAAAAGAAGGTCGCAAGATTTTTCATGATATATTTTAAAAAGTACTAGCCTACAGGACCTGGAGCGCCAATGTAGCAAGTATCAAATGACAACCACAGACAAACAAATATATATGTGTGAGTGAGGAAGCGCGCGTCCCAAAACAGATATATTGGTCTGCCTGTGCAGCAATGTGCAGAAATGTTTTACGCCTAGATGGGATGATGTGTATAAACAACAACGTCTTGTGAATGGTGTTCAATGCTTAGGGCGCGTTCTTTGGGGGCCATTCTGGCTACTTTTTACTCCGGTTTAATAACCAGAAAATACGCAGAATAATGTTTTCCAGAAGAACACATATTCTAACAACGGAATCCTTTCAGCGGAGGTGACCCCAGACTAGTGCGCAGGAGAGTCTGGATCGAGCGTCTAAACCTGACTTCCGGTGACTTGTCACGGAGAAGCAGCCAGCAGTGGGGCGTTACGATTTCTCGCCCAAAATCTTTCCCCCAAGAAACCATATTCTGCGTCTTTTTGCGGAATACAGCCCCAGGAGAACGTGTCCTTAGAGTTATTACTCGCTCACCAATCCAGGAAGAAAAAGGTGACCATTTTGTTCAAAGTATTTGTTTGCTTTGTGGATCGCAAAGTCCTCAAATGGAAGACATTGGCCTGCGATGCGCTGCTTGAAATCAGGAAGACACCTGACAACAGAAAACAGAAAGAAACTGTTGAATGAGAAACCCATTTCTAGAAGGACTCGATAACTGATGCGTACGAAAAGCCCTCTCCCCAAATCCTTCGTCTTTCTGAAAGGGCGCGCGGGGCGGGGAATCACTTCCCACGCGCGCGCCCTTTTTCGGGAGCCATCTCGCGCCTGTCTCTCGGGAAAGAACAGAGCGACGAATAGGGACGAGTCAATAAGGCTATCAAAGTTCCTTGACACTGTTCTAGTGGTTAAAACATTTCCATGCTTGGTGAAACGATTCTGATAAATGTGGTATACTGCAACGAGAAAGAACTTTGTATGTACGATACAATACACTTCATCAGCCATTCATTACAACCTATTGCGCAGTCACTCACCTAGCCTGCGTATCAGGCTAAAAAAAGGGGAGGGAGAGGGAGAGGGAAAAAGGGAGAGACCCCTCTCCCTTTTTCCCTCCCTCCCCCCCCCCCCCCTCCCCTTTCTACGCCTTCCACGCAGGCTATTACTCACCTGAACATGTAGTCTTCCGCGTCCTGTCCGTATTCTCTCTCTTCTTTGGTCAATTGTTGGTTTACAACTCTCGCCATAACCTTAAAGGAAGCCTTGAGGTGCATGTACACAGTCTAAAAAAGATAAAAACACGCGTTTTGGCTTGTTTTGCCATGAAGTCGTATCGGGACTATTCACAGAAAGCTCATTTCCCCATTCGAGCATAACAAAGTGTTCGTTCTAGCACGTGAAAATGCTCCGAATATTATGGATCAAGAAGAGTGCTCGCTACTAACACGATAGTTGGTCGTCATCGGTATAGTTTGTTATGTTGCTTGGTAACTTCCTCTCACAAACCTAAAATGCGGGCGCCGTCACTTTGAAGGGAGGTGGTCTCAGCCAATCAGCTAACTTGTTTCCCTTTTAACATTATCTGGCCTCATCAAAAGATTTTACAATATATCTAGTCGATGCCTACACTAACTGTCAAAACCTACTCGGCGGTGGTTAATTAGTTAATAGAGAGCTTAAGCAACGACGACGGCGACAGCGACGGCAACGGGAACGCCACAAAACAATAGACTTAATGAGCAAAACCAATCGCTCTGCACGTGCGTTTTACATTTTGGTACATTTCTTTACCGTCCTTAGTAAAACAACGTGAAATGACCAAATTTTAGGTTTTGTGGAGAACGTGAGCGTATGACGGTGAGCTCTTCTTTCTTTTTCCCAACTTTAATGCCATTTCTACTAATTTAGCTCCAGGATAGGTCGCCAGCATATTACAAGTTAAACAAGTTGGAAAAATCGCGAAAGAGTTACAATAACGAGAAGTTACATTTTAAAATGACGTTTTCGTTGCCGTTTCCGTCGTCATTGCTTAAGCTTTCTAATCTCCGAGGAAAACAACGACGGGGTGAGAGGGGGGGGGGGGGGGAGATTTTATTAAGCTGCGTTCGCTTTGTATATTACATGAAGTTTTGCTACACAGTGTTTTTTTGAGCCTAAACTCACCTTTGACCAGAGGCTTTCATCAAGCAGAGCTCCAGCGTAATGATATGCTTGGACCCAGTCCCCTTTACACCTGTTGGCGTAACATCGGTTCTTACTTTAATAAGCGACAGAGTTTAATTCAGCTAAATTATTTGTGAGCTAGGGTAGTACAGAGCGAACACAGATGGAGTTGACGGTGACATTTAGTGAAAGCTGGATTGGAACCAATAATTTCCCACAACTTAAGTGAAGCGGCAATCTCAAGCCAGACATGGTTAACCGTAAAAATTCAGTAAGAAAATTTAACATAAGGTTTTTACTTTGAAAGTTAAAAGCTGATAAGTTTGTTGAGTGTCTGTGGGTTTGTTAATCATTTTTCGATACACCAAAAAAGTTTTAGGAACACTGATAGTTAATACGATGAATTGTTATTTCGAAAGTCACGCATTCAAACCGAAGTGACACCCAGCACCGGCCAGTCTCTACACCTACCTCGTTTCAATAAAAGACCTTTACTTGTTACTGAGTTAATCGTTGAATGGTTTAGTTAACTCACAGACTAACCTTTGGTCTCTCAAAGATTTTAATTTCTTCATTTGACCGCGGTTAATCTCATGCCATACCTGGCGGTTTACGATACCTTACGAGAGCTCTGATTTTAGTGCCCGCACAGCTCTTTATTTATACCAACTGAAAAACTTTGGGCCAGTCGGAGAGGGAGCTTTATAACTTCGAGTGAGGGCCCCGGGAGGGGGGGGGGGTCTCCCTATAATGGCCTATACTGGGAGGCTCCGCCCGAAAGGGGTACCTTTTTCACGCTTCAGGTATATAAAAGGGTAGGGATTTCGCGAGTCGAAGTATATGAAAGAGAGAGAGTAAAATATGCGTAGTTCTATTTCTAGCCTGCCCAGCAGGCGCTAGAAAGGAGGGGCGCGTGGCATCTGGAGGAGGAGCGCTCCCCTCGCTTTGCGCGCGCACTATCGCCCTTCCCTTTTTAGTGCCTGCCGCGCAGGCGATTCTATTTCTTGCCTTATAGGGGATTCATGCTTACGTCATTGTTTACATTTTTGCTCATTTGCATACGACTTTGCTTACAGAAGGAAACATGTTAGATGTGATTTGACTCCAGGCAGCTAAAGAGCTAGTGAAATTTAATACATTGTGAAATTTTTAGCTCTTTACCTGTAGTATTCAAGGAGATATTGTCTTGCAAAAACTGCAAAATTTCTGGGTGGCAAAAGCACTAATGAGCTCATACATTCTTTGCAAAATTTTGAGTTTTTAAACCCGCGTTGCACGAAAAGTATTCAATACACGAGGCTCATATTCATTGGCAGAGCTATTCATACTATGATCTTTCAATATTCAGAACTGATTTATTTGTAGCTCCATCAGAAACTGAATTGTTCATGCTAATGAGGCAAATATTGTAAACAAGGATTCCCCTATACTACTTCACATCTGCTACGCAGTCTCCCCATAAGTTGTACGTCGTTCATATAGATTTTATCGTACCATTTAATCCAATGATGGCCATTCCAATCCACTTGCTCAATTACTTTTCTTTAAACTGCTAAAACAACGGCCATCTCTCTCTAAAACCTATGCAAATTTTGTTTTCGGTTGCTCTTCATGAGGCTTCTGAGTTTTCTCAAACTACCTTATACTTTTTCTATAAGTTGTAATGATGATATAATATGTTCTAAATAAGGCTGCAATGACACTTACGCATGGCACCACATGAGCTCCCAATAGAAGATGTGATGAAACTGTTTAATCTCGGACTGAATCGTGATGGAATGTCTATATCTACTGATGGCCTGTGTGCAGGGAAAATATAAAACTTCCTGAACACAAATAACAAATCAGCAATCAGCATCAATTTGATATGGTCAGGGTTGACCATAGCTATCAGCATTTGTAGTGGTAAATCGCCTCGCAGTAAATCGTAAAGGCCCGTTATACACAGGCGATTTTTGTTGTGCTTATGTACAACTTCAAAACCGCACCAGTAAATTAGGTGCGATTTCAGCGCAATTTTAGTGCAATTTGTCGCCGCGATAACGCAGGGGTTTCGAACTTGCTTGAAACTTGATACAATTTTTTGATAAAGTTGTGTTTCGTGAGTTGCATCTCAAATCGCCGTGTATCGTGGCCTAAAATTGCGCCGAAATCGCGCTTCGTTTACAAGTGCGATTTTGAAGTTGCAACTTTAGTGCGACAAAATCGCCTTGTAAACAGGCCTCAAAAGGGTTTTCGTCTACCGAGATAAATGCTGTAACACCTGTACACGTAACGTTACTCAAATTACATGGCTGGTACAGTGATGATGCAAATATACACAGGGGTTCGTACTGAGGCTGTACTTACCTCATCTAATTTCCCCCGAACTTGCTTAATACGACCATCAAAAAATAGAAATAGGGATCCCTGTGGAAATAACTAAGTCAGTGTCTTAGTTTATGTACAAAAATGTTACTTTGTGGACGAAGTTACTAAGACAGTAACCTAGAGTCCAATAGACCCTTTTCATAATGGCGCCTGACAAATTATTCTTTTATTCTTATGATAATGAGCCCTACTAGCCTCGTCAGCATGTACAAAATTCAATAGAATTTTTTCATTAAAGTGAGGTTAGTAGGGCTAATTAACACATATACAAAAGAATAATTAAAATCGTCCGCCATTATGAAAGAGGTCTATGGTCTGTTTTCCTGTCACCCCAGGCTTACCAAAGATACAAGAATAAATGCAAATATGGGGAGGATGGTGAGGGATGGAGAAGATTGAAACGGTTTACAAATTACGTTTTTGAAAAATTAAGGCAATTTGTAATCCGTTTCAATCTTCTCCATCCTTCATCATCCTTGCCATATTTGCATTTATTCTTGTCTCTTTGGTGCTTGTCTTCCTTGAAAATTTGTTATTTCACTGTTTCGCATTAGTTGAGTGAATTTTTTCATCTCTCTAATAATGACCCAAAATATCTTGACCGTGCTCCTTTAAAGCCCTACAAAGGTGATGTATGAAGTTTGAGTCTTTTTAAAACTTAAAAATCAAACCTTGAAATTCAGAATTTACTATGCTTTCTCGAGAATTGGTGCGAAATTGTGGAATTTAAGATACCAACTAATCTTCGTAATTTGCCTAAACATAAATTTAGAAAGAGAATTCGAACATTACTACTTGAAATTTTAGAGTCTGATGACTCGTATAACGATCTAGAAGAAATTATTTGCAGGACAAAGAAACGTGCTTCTTAACTTTAACGTCACGGTGCTACCTTAACGCCTGAAGATGGAAACGTAATATTACCACAAGATGGTAGCGGATTTTTATTCAGCTTTCTCTTTTTTTTTTTTAACGTTCTCGTTTTGATCTCAACTTTATTTTCTTACCAACATAATCTTTTTAGCAGTCTTTTATTTTTCCTTAATTCCTGGCCAGCCTAGATTAGCTTTATAATGCTACTTAAGGGTCAGCTAAATCTGTATCTAATCAATATGGTGTCAATAAAAATCACGCATTTGCCACTGGGGAAGAGGCAGCAGCCTCGAAACGTTTGGCATTCAAAACTAATTTTAAACACATTTTCAAAAAATTCCAAAATGTTTATTAATAAAAATCAACTTCAGCTTCAAATTGGATAGTTGAAGTAAAAGAAATTGAGCTACCAAAGCTATGTTCTGTCTTGCTTGATTAATAGGAGAGTTCTCATAAAGGTTCCACAAACCGCCTGGTTTTCATTAGCCTCCCACGCAGTCGTTTTTAGGGGACTCGTATTTCACCTCCTCTCCACTAACGCCTGCTTATCCAAAGCCAACATTCCTTTCCCGTCGCTTAGCCAATCACATTTTACCTACTAAATTCTGGAAGGTTGACCTTGACCTCAGGACGCTTTTCGCGGGATACTTCAACGTAGCGGAGACAGAGCTTGAGCGAGCAAGCTTTGATCACTGTGTGCTCTACGTTAAAAATTTCCTGTTGAAATGTTTATCAACTGGCTTGAATTTAAGAATTTGTGAGAGGAAATAGCGATAATATTTTCGTCAATATGCCGATTAGTTACGGAAAGTCGCTTATTTATCAAGCAAGCTTCGCCTTCAATCTTCGATATCCTCACCGCTGGTCATGTTGTAGCTGTGTTACCTCTCGTAAATTTGATGAAGGGCCAAGTCAGTTATTAAGAAGTATTGGCGTATCTTCGGTTAGTCTGAGTGATTTGGAGGAAGGAAACTTTGCCTTCGGTAGACCATAGCGTGCAGTGGATCGAGCGTGCTTCTAAATACTAAACTGCATAATTTTACCGTCCGCTTCTCGTGAACTGAAGAAAAAATTACGAATTGGCGCAGTCTATGTCATCGGTGTTTGATAACTTCTGACCGCTTCTCCAGGACGTTTTGGGTCGCTGTGTGGGCGAATTTCATCTGATTTAATGCGAGACCATGAGAGATCGAGCTTTCTTGTTGTACCATGTGTGATAATCCAGTGGATAATTTCACGTCGGTTTACTCTATGTTTGATCGACTGATGAAATGCTTCAGATTTCTAACTTGGTCATGTCTAAATTCTTATTCGATTTTTCAGATTTTGAAAGTCTCTTGTAACACATCATTACTATCATTACTATTACTCAAAAACAAATCAGCTCCAGCGCTTATTCGCGAGAGAAAGAAGCACGCATAAGGATTAATTTTACCTGTCATCGCTGGACAGTTGCTCGATCGTGATTGGCTAGGATGCCCGCAAGTCAAACAATGGGAAAGGAATAGAGAATTAACTCTAAAGTGTAAATTAAAGTGCTACTTAAGAGCAATTCTCTGTAAGAATCGAACAAAGTGGGAAATGAAAAAGTTTGACCCCTCCACTCAAATTCACATGAAAGTAGACCTTCATGGGGATGTTCAAAAATGACCATTATTGAGGTCAAAACTTAATTGTTGCCATGGGAACACCGAATGTTTGTTGATGCCTGAGAACCCAATTTTGAACTAGAAAACTGTTGTGAAAACTGCAAAATTCAAAACACTATTTCTCAAGTGCAATAAAAAACTACAACTTGAGACTTATACCAAATGTTAAACTACTACTCTAGTTTTTCTCCGTGTATGTCGCTTGTTATTATGTTTATTCTGCATAGAATAAACGGTGACTTAATTACACATTGTCTCCGCCATTTAAATTTGTGAGTGAAACTAGCAGTACGTTTCTCTCACTTCCTCCAAAAGTACATCAGTTCTAGAACTATAACTACATGGATAGTTTACAACAGACATTGTAGTTACTAAAATAGTAAAACTTTCTGCGGGGCGGGCTTATTTGGTTGTCAGGGCAATCAGCAAAAACAATACGAAAATCAAGCTTCTTAAATTTTGCTGAAATTAACATTCCTTCAATTCGCTAAAAAAAATAGAAGAAGACCGAGACAGCTGTCAGAATAAAAGAATATTGTCTGTTGATTAAACCTCTGATGAAAACAATCGTTTATGACCATGAATTTTGAAACAAACTGAGTCAAACTGGAGCTTACCTTACAGTTTAGTCCATTTCTCCGCTTTTCGACTCGCTTTCCTGTACTCCTCAATCAGACGTCACCATTCGCTCCAAACAATGAAAAAATGCATGATCTAGAGTAAATTTCAAGAAGCCAATGATTTTAGCCCAATTTATGGAGCATAGATGGAAGAAAACAATTGTCTTCAAGGTTGAAGCGAGGAAGCGAAAATAACCTTATGCCATGGGAGATTAAAGGTCGGCGGTGTTTACCAGAAGACTTCTTACTTTATGTTTTGTTCAACAACGTGTCCTTAGACGTAAGTTGTTCATGGCACAAGTAATTTACATTAATTTGATCATATTTTTGTTTAGTTTTCGACTCGATATCTTCCTCCTGGTCCATGCACAGTAGCACAAACATTCTCTGATAGAAGAAAAACAGGAAAATTTGTTCTCGAGCTCATACTATTTTTTCGCAGCAAAAATTTTATAAATAACACTGAAAAAACACAATTTGTCAATCAAAGCAATACACTGTATTAAAGATAAATGAAGGAATAGCTATTTTCAATTCTTATTTTCAATTTTATACAGCTTGCATACCTATATGCTTTCATTTCAAGACATGTCAGTGGTTGATTGACGGGTATATCCTTCTTTCAAGTACAATTTCGTCCAGCTCCTTAGTAATATAATTAATAGCAATATAAAAATAAAAACAACAGCAACAAAAAACAGAGAAACAAACAAAAATCGGCTTTGTTCTTATCAACGAAATTTTCTTGTTATGCTAAGTGTAAAAGAACCTGCGTTAGGTAGCTAGTACATGCTCTATCAGCTACACTGTCTGCTGCAGCTTTGCAGCTGCAGCTCTCGACAATAGAAACAACACCGTTTACGAAGGGTTCCTTTCGTTGTCCTGAGATGTGCACATCGAACTCTTTGCAGATGGCTTTAAGCGTTGTCATTTTTAGCGAGGGTAATTCTTCTTTCGTCATTTGGTACAGCTGAAGACCTCCGTGCACCAGTGGATGCCCATTTTATAAGATCATTTCTTACCTCAAGTAGCATATCCTCGTTTTTATGTGCCTGATATTCTGACTCGCTGAGTTGCTTTCTTTTTGCCGCAAAGCGAGAGAAGTAAGAAGAAATTTGCGACGGTGTAAGGAACTCATCAATCGAAAACAATCACTGATTGTTAGCGTCTCGAGCTTTGCGCATCTTCTTCGCGACTTCTTCACCTGTGGTCTTCTTGATTTCTATCCTAACTAAAAACGTACTCTCAATAAAGGACTTCTTTTCACTGAATCTTGCAGTCTTAGGTTTCGACTTTAACGCCCAGCCCATACTCAGCAAGGGGGAATGAGGGTCACCGCTCAGACTAACACTGGAGAGCTCCTTAGTTTGGCCTTCTTCTAAATGCTGAGCATAACTTAACTTAGCTCTGTCTTGAAGGATGACTTCTTCCAGAGACCTGATATGCATTCTGTACTCACAGTGTCTTTCGAGTGAGGAATATCGCACGAAAGACTTTGTGCAGCCCTTCTCCGGAAAAGAAAATTTTTTTGGCAGAAGTTGATTGCTGCTGTCACTGGAATCTGAGCACTGGGATGTGCTGTCACTAAAATCGCGGTCTTCCTTCTTTTCCAGCCTTCTAGTTTGTTTCGTATCTGACACATAAGCCGTTATCTTGCTTTGTGCCCTTCTTTGAAATACGGCCGAAAAATCACCATCGCCAAAGCAGACGTTTTCAAGCCATGAAAATTCACTTTCCTCTGGCACTGCAAAACGGCGCAGTGATACAGTTAAGGAAATTCACCGGTTTTGGTCACAGTGAGTGACCAAAAGTGAGTGTACTTAGGAGATAGGCTGCGATTGGTTACAATTGTCTTCCCTAGACATTCCTCAGTAAACATAATGAAAAAAGTTAACATTTGAAAGATGGAAACTTCTAAATCATTTTATCACAGTCAGGGTTATTCTGACTTGCGGCTCGCTTTCACTTGTTTGAACTCTGTATGCACGCACTTTTATACGTGGGATCATAAATCTCAAATTTGCATCTCAGTGAGACTGTAGCTATGGTACCACTGAAATCAGATTTTGATGATTTTGATTTGTGGTGAAGGGTTTTATGACGACCTGTACAAATTGTAATGACTTTCTTCACCCACGCATTTCATCAGAGAATTCAATTGTGATTACTATAACAGGTTAATAAAACGTCACTATCTACATCTGAAGTAGCTACGTTGTTACACAGATGGTTTTACATTTTATTGAGATTCTTACTGTAGTTTATGTGTTTGTTCTTACCGGAACCCATTGGAACGATAGCTCCTGTTAGTTGCTTGATAAGGACAGAGTGCCTTTTCAAAACAGAACGATCCCCTTTCATTTTGGAGCCTTTATGATTACTAAGTCCTATAGGAACTTGGTAGGTACTCCGTCTGCTTCTCCAATATATACCCAGTCGATAACGATGATAACTGCATATCTTTAAGGTTGTTCCTTCAGCACGTGTTACATCGAAAAACCCTAAAGCAAAACCTGGAACTATAAAAAGCGAAAAACAACTTTTTCCGTTCAAGTGGATATAGGACGTGGGAAAACTGTGCATTTCTTAAAAACATGGCATGCGGCTAAACCTTAATGATAGAAAATCTACCTTATTATTCACAACAAGCAATTCTGAGGAAAAGACCCTTGAAAAGCCATCAATCCAGATCTTTGCATTTATAAGTCCACGTTTCCACTAATACGGTCCCATACTTATTTTACGAAAACCAATTTGAAGTACGAAAAAGTTGCAAAAAATTGCGCACAAAATTCTTAGAATCTGGTCGCGTGCGGCTAAAAAAGTTTTTATACCAGTTGCCGACTACCCTTTTGATACGCGTTTGTCATGCTTGATTGTTAGAAGAGAAAAACAGTATTCAACTCACCTCCACGACAAAGTAATAAATCAATTTCATCAGAAACATCTTCATTGCACTTGCTGAGACCGTGAGTTTTTCAATGGCTCGATATGTCTCGATCACAATCTCTTAGAAGAAACAGTTCTTCCTCGCTACATATGCAAGGCAGTGAGTGAGGGAGTAGCAAAACTACGGTGGCTTATAAGGGCCATCGAAAGCATCTCTCTTTTTTCGCTCGTCGACACTTAATAACTGTCGATCGACACTTATAACTGTCGATCGACACTTATAACAGTCGATCGACACTTATAACTGTCGATCGACACTTATAACAGTCGATCGACACTTATAACAGTCGATCGACACTTATAACAGTCGATCGACACTTATAACTGTCGATCGACACTTATAACTGTCGATCGACACTTAGAACTGTCGATCGACACTTAGCTAGACTGGGCACCAGGCTTTGCGTAACAAACACGTACTACTCCAATCAAGATGGCGAACGTACGGTGGCTTATAAGGGCCATCGAAAGCATCTCTCTTTTTTCGCTCGTCGACACTTAATAACTGTCGATCGACACTTATAACTGTCGATCGACACTTATAACTGTCGATTGACACTTATAACAGTCGATCGACACTTATAACTGTCGATCGACACTTATAACTGTCGATCGACACTTATAACAGTCGATCGACACTTATAACTGTCGATCGACACTTATAACTGTCGATCGACACTTATAACTGTCGATCGACACTTATAACAGTCGATCGACACTTATAACTGTCGATCGACACTTATAACTGTCGATCGACACTTAGAACTGTCGATCGACACTTAGCTAGACTGGGCACCAGGCTTTGCGTAACAAACACGTACTACTCCAATCAAGATGGCGAACGTACGGTGGCTTATAAGGGCCATCGAAAGCATCTCTCTTTTTTCGCTCGTCGACACTTAATAACTGTCGATCGACACTTATAACTGTCGATCGACACTTATAACTGTCGATTGACACTTATAACAGTCGATCGACACTTATAACTGTCGATCGACACTTATAACTGTCGATCGACACTTATAACAGTCGATCGACACTTATAACTGTCGATCGACACTTATAACTGTCGATTGACACTTATAACAGTCGATCGACACTTATAACTGTCGATCGACACTTATAACAGTCGATCGACACTTATAACTGTCGATCGACACTTATAACAGTCGATCGACACTTATAACTGTCGATCGACACTTATAACTGTCGATCGACACTTATAACAGTCGATCGACACTTATAACTGTCGATCGACACTTATAACTGTCGATCGACACTTATAACTGTCGATCGACACTTATAACAGTCGATCGACACTTATAACTGTCGATCGACACTTATAACTGTCGATCGACACTTATAACTGTCGATCGACACTTATAACTGTCGATCGACACTTAGCTAGACTGGGCACCAGGCTTTGCGTAACAAACACGTACTACTCCAATCAAGATGGCGAACGCTGACGAGGTAAGATTAATTGCATTCAAATTAGCCTTCAAAGGCGTGAAATCTGTTGTTTAGAACATAAGAACATTTCATCTGTTAAATGTGCTGTAGAGACCTTAGAATATGCAGTTTCCAAGGTCGTAAAAGCGTTCCAGAATGAGCTAACGAGCAGAGCACAGTGGATAGACCATTCTCTTCCCTAATTTTGACCGTGACAGAGTGTTTTACTTGATAAAACATGAATTGCGAATTTATTGAACGGCTTCAAAAACTTTACTGTACATCTATCTATTCTTACACTAAAATTAAGATTTTGAGTTACGGTTTGGCCTAGAAAATCGGATGTAAAATATCAGATATAAAGACACATTAGTTTCTTTTGTATTTCCTTCATAAATTATTAATGATTTGGGAATTAAAGTTTAAGTTAAAGACCTCGCCCTATTTTACGTTTCAGCTTTGAATCGGTTCTGTTGTGTTATATAGGAACCGACAGAAATTGCTTTCTACTAATTTTTTATTTTTGCAAATACTCGTTTAGATCCTTTGAACGATTCCACCAATTTTAAAAGTGTCTGAGTTACCCCTCGTTATTTCAAGGTATCCATGGATCGAGATTCTCTCGTAGAAGGCTACTTTGGTTTGGGGATAGATTACGTTGAAATTCTGGCTTTTCTAATCATGTGCCATGGAATCCATCTAAGTATGACACAGTTAAAGAGGATCTTACAAGAACGTGGTCTTACTAGAAGAAAACAACAGAGCCCTGTAAATGAAATAGTGGATGCCATCGAAAATGAACTTCAAGGAAGCGGTAGATTAATTGGTTATCGCCTAATGCACCAAAAACTTGGTTTGTCCTATGGTCTCGTTGTTGACAGGGAGACGGTGAGGGTTGTGATGAAAGCTTTGGATCCTGAAGGAGTGGAAAGACGCTCGCGACACCGTCTTGTTAAACGCAAATACCACGCTAGTGGGCCGAATTTTATCTGGCATCTTGATGGCTATGACAAGCTTAAGCCCTTTGGCTTTTGTATTCATGGAGCCATTGATGGCTATAGTCGTCGCATCATGTGGCTTGAAGTGGATCATTCCAATAATAATCCATCTACCATAGCAAATTACTTTTTAATTGTGTTCGTAGGATCGGGGGAACCCCAACAATCCTTAGAGGTGATTGTGGTACGGAAAATTGCTACGTTGCAGCTATCCAACGTTTCTTCAGAGAGGGACTTGGAGACCCTTTAGCAGGGGACAACAGTTTTATGTACGGCCGTTCTGTTTCTAATCAAAGAATAGAAGCGTGGTGGAGTATGTTGAGGAAAACGAATACGGACTTCTGGATAAATTATTTCAAGGATTTAAGGGAGATAGGATTATATAATGACGACAATATGTTGCACGTAAACTGCCTCAAGTTTTGCTTCATGCCTTTAATAAGAGAAGAATTATACCGTTGTGCAGAGTTATGGAATTTACATCGAATACGACCACAGTCTTCAAACCCCGATTCCCCATCAGGTCGACCAGATATCTTGTACTTTTTACCGGAACTAAAAGGCAAGGCCAGTCATGCCCATGATGTCACTTTAGATGACATTGAACTTGCAGAGGAGGTTTTCTGTGCTCAAGGTAGAGTGGGCATGGGCGATAATTCCTTCGAAGTCTTTGAAGAACTAGCCAAGATGATAATGGAGGATGAAGGCCTCAGTTCTCCAAGAAACCCAGATGAGGCTTTGCAACTGTATATAGATGTTATTGAACACATTGAGGACATCATGTGAACCTAGTAAAAAACTTATCTAATACTTATCCATAATATGTAAACAAACACTGCACGCTGCATGTAACAGTAACTTCATGTGTTACTCCATGTTATCCATATTGGTTTTGTTCCTTTTATCAAGTTGCTGTTAACGTTGCTAACCACTCTGGTCCGGATTACGTAGGTGCACCCCCCCCCCTCCCCACCCCAAAAAAATGACAACGCTCGTTGGGGCCAAGCGGTCGGAGTGAACTACTTAAAATTCATTCCAGTCGTTTCCAGAGGCCATAATCCTTTGGTGAGCAGCAAGATTCGCGACCTCTGGTTTGTCCAGAAGCGTGTTTCTGGTTGTTTTGGAAACCATTGTTGTGATGTCGTGTGGGTATTGTTCAATTTCTTTTCAATCTTTTGTATTGTCACTTTATGGTCGCACTTGTCTGCAGCACCAATTAAGAACTACAAAACCTGAAATCCGCGTTTCGATTTAGTCGAACAATATCATTCATTGTTTAAATCAATACTCCACAGTTTATGGGGGTTTCAAATACTGAACACAAAGTTTTATTTAGGTTTAATAACAAGGATCAACAGTAAAGGAACTGGTTAAAATTAGCTAAAATTGAACTGCTGTCATTACAACAACACTCTATAACAGTTGCAGCCTAAGAAAGTTATCAGTTACGTAACAAGTTTCTCAATTAACGTCTTTTTCCTTTGCTCTCTTGATTCCTCTCTGCCATCTTCACTACAACCTGCACTTGGTCTCTTGCTTATCTGGCCAGTAGCAAATGCCCTTAGTGAAAGAATGTCGCCTTGTGCAACTATTCCAAGCTCCCTTAGATACTCATCAGATGCTAAGGTTATAGCTCTTTCATCCATCTGATAAGATCAAGGTACATACAGTGTAAGTATTACAACACCTTAACAGTCTTGCACCTTTTAAAGCAAAAATTACAGATAGAAAAATGAGTTATGCTGGATCTCAGTCAACTCTGTCACTATTATGCTGGTGCTCAAGAGCAAATTTTCTAATAACTGTACTGGTCAGTAACAGAGTTGATTGTCACAGTGCAACAAGATCTACAAACCCCATCCCAGGTATTAGCCTCCATCAAAACCCATTATCTTGGCCCCAATATTTTAATGTGGGCAATGATCCTGTAAAAAAGGAAGCCGGCCAAACCTATACCTATATTTTTCCAGTAAGCTCCTTTCAGAAAAATACCATAATACTCTTTACTGTGCATGTTTAGTGTCAAATTCAGGCTAAAATGTGGTTTGGTTTCCTTGGTTTTTTAGTTCAGGTGGCTACTTAACATTTGTTGCTTTTCCAGTAAAGCCTGCTCATGAAAGAGTATTTTTGGTAGTTTTCTGGAACCATGTAAAATCCTACTTTCTACCTAAAAATGCCCGCAAGCTCATGGAATATAAGAGCCATTCAGATAAACTTTATTACCTTCAAACATAAACTAAGTCAGAATACGTACACTACGTAGTACAAGCATTTGAAACTTATAAAAATAATTTCAAATTTAACCCTTTCAATACCAAGAAGGCCTTAGAGATTTTACTTTGGCTAATGGCAGACAATTTTACTCGTCAAAGGGAGACGTCTTTGTTGCGAGCAGAAGCTAGACCAATATTAGTTAAGCTAGTACAGTAACACAATTAATGTAATACCAGTATTGTAAACAATATACAAATAAAACAACACTGTGCAAGCCATTACAATCACCTTACCTTTTCTTCCCGTATTTTAGTTATGACGCTGTCATCAACTCCTCGTTTCGTGAGGAATGTACAAACATGAATGAGAGGAAATTTGGTATAATAATAAAGAACTTATCTCCTCATCTAAGTTTAAGGGGACTCCTAAGCTTAAGCTTATACTGTATATAAGCCGAGTAAGCTAATAAGGATCAATAATTAAGTTTAACTTGCAAAATCTTTGCCTCAATACTAATTCTGGTTGCGGCTGTCGATTCCTTGCTAATAAAATGAGGTTGCAACTAGTTTAGTCCTAACTTAGCGAAACACATACTTGAATGATTATCTATGTGAAATGGAGCAAGAAACACGATCAAAACTAAAGAAGAGAATGGTCGATCCACTGTGCTCTGCTCGTTAGCTCATTATGGAACGCTTTTACAACCTTGAAAACTGCATATTATCCTAAGGTCTCTACAGCGCATTTAACAGATGAAATGTTCTTATGTTCTAAAAAACAGATTTCACGCCTTTGACGGCTAATTTGAATTTAAATGCAATTAATCTTACCTCGTCAGTGTTCGCCATCATGATGAATAGCTGTAACTGAAGCAGTTTTCGCACGTGTTTGTTGCGCAAAGCCTGGCGTCCAGTCTAACTAAGTGTCGATCGACTGTTATAAGTGTCGATCGACAGTTATAAGTGTCGATCGACAGTTATAAGTGTCGATCGACTGTTATAAGTGTCGATCGACAGTTATAAGTGTCGATCGACAGTTATAAGTGTCGATCGACTGTTATAAGTGTCGATCGACAGTTATAAGTGTCGATCGACAGTTATAAGTGTCGATCGACTGTTATAAGTGTCGATCGACAGTTATAAGTGTCGATCGACAGTTATTAAGTGTCGACGAGTGAAAAAAGAGAGATGCTTTCGATGGCCCTTATAAGCCACCGTACAAAACAGCAAATCTCTCGGGAAATCTCCATACGAGAAAAAGCAAATCCGATTCGCCTGAATGCATGCGTTGATAAACATCTATGTTGATGAACACCGCTGACCTGGTGCCGACATGCTTCACAAGATTTGTCGTATTTGATTTGAATTTCCGAGTCTTCAAAACTTCATTTAATGTAATCTTTCTCAAAAGTGTTTACCAGCACACGGTTTCGTTTTGAATGGAGCGAATGGCGAAGTCTGTTTGACAAGTACAACAAAAGGCCAAGGTGGAAACTTACACGTACGTTAAGTCCATGTCGGTTTGCTTTGGTACCACCAAACCTGAATTTAGTGGGCAGAAGTAAAGAAATGCATTGCTACTGGAGATGAATAACAAGACAGGCTGGAAGAAAAGGTTAAGAGACTGGATTTATGAATAATACGACCGCTGTGGGGAAAGAACCAGCTCCTTCAACAGGAGTCAACAAGTGGAGAAATGGACCAAACCGTAAAGTATGCTCCAGTTCGACTCAGTTTGTTTCAAAATTCATGGTCATAAACGATTGTTTTCATCAGAGGTTTAATCAACAGACAATATTCTTTAGATGGTGAATCGCGGCAAAGAGAAAGTAAGGGTACATATGAATGTTGTGCCGCGTAGCACTAGGAACACAAATAGTGGAATAGAGAATTAACTCTAAAGTGGGAAAGGAATGTTGGCTTCGGGTAAGCAGGCGTTTGTGGGGAGGAGGTGAAATACGATTCCCCTAAAAACGACTGCGCGGGAGGCTAGGTTTTCATATGTCGGGACAATCCCAGATTTATGCCGAGATAACGAAAACCGCAGAAATCTGGGACGCATCGGCAAAATAGAAACCTTCCCGATTTCACGATTTGTCCGCGACCATCCCAGACTATCGGGGATGTATACGATTTTTAGTTTTCATTAATCGGCAAAATCTGGGATGGTCGGGAAACAGTGAAATCCCCGTTCGTCTGGGATTTTCCCGACATATGAAAACTAGGCTTAAGTCTCTAAAGTCACGCAAAAAGAAAACTAACGACGCCATAAAAGTTTGAAGCCGCTGTTACACGTTAAAACTTTTAGCTGAAACTTGTGTGCAACGGCGATGAGAGACCGAGCGAGACCAGTTTCACGAAGTGGTGTTACACGGTGAAACTCTTGTTTTTATCACCATTGCGATCGTTGCAGAAGTAGAGAGCGGTTCTACTTTTCGTGAATCTTGGAAGTTCGAAAAAGGTTTCACGAAACCGACGATGTTACACGGTGCAACTGGCCTGCTGAAACTTGTTTCGCAGCGCCGTCGCACACAAGTTGCAGCTAAAAGTTTCAACGTGTAACAGCGGCTTAAGAGTAACGAAAAAATTGCACCATTTATAGCAGCTTGATATAAAGATTTCACGTTACTGAAGTTCCTTTCAAAAAAAATATTTACGCTGTTTACGTCCTTTATGATACATGTACATACCTGCGGGAATGCTGTAAGAAGAGGTTGAAGAATTTGCTCTGAAGATTCTACATCACCATCGCCATTTCCTACAAAGTATATGTTAAACACCATCACCATTTCCAAAAAAAGCCAAGTTAAGAAATTAATATTTTTTTCAGAAAGACAACGACAGTCGTTTATGTGAGAATGAGGTACATTTCACATTTAATTAAAGACACAACATAGAAAAAACAAAGTAATCAATCATATGTTAAATACACTGAAAATACTCGCATTACTCAGGCCTTCCAAGGGGTAGAAGCGACAAGCGACATGGCTCCGAAAACAGGCGACAATCTTCGCCCAAAACACCGACAACCGACAGAAATTGGCAGAAAACGCGCGACAGTTTGCGACAGCGACCATTCACTTTCCATTCCTCGTTGTTTTTGTTACGACAGTGACATTTGTCCCTAACGAAACAAGCGACAGACAGAGTCGTAAACGAGCGACAAAGCGACACCAGACCACCCCCCTTGGAAAGCCTCATTACTGTACAGTAAAATTTACTCACTGATTCAGCACAGGGTCAACACGTTTTTACTAACCTATATACTGAGTGATCCAAGTATGGTAGGCAAGTAGAAGCATAGAACACAATGGTGACCTCACACCCTGACTACTGCTGCCTTGATGTAAGTGACTGAGTCCTAAAAACTACATTAAAAATTGAAAGCAGAGGTGTCGTGTTATTTGTTATTGTTTCCTCTTTTTACCAGTGCACAGAAAATGATAACAAAAAGATATTTCTACAAACCCTGTCTCCAGAAAATCCTACCCACTCCAACAATTTGATGACGATTGGAGGAAGGAGGGACAAAACCTAAAGAGGGGAAACAAGGGGAAGTTACATTTAAATCAAAATGAGAAGGAAAAGGAAGAAATATAGACAAAAACTTCCTGAAGCCTGTGATGAAAATGAAATAAAATGATGATGACGACAACGGCAATAATGATGTTGATGATATATCATGGTGGTGATGATGTAGTTACCTTTTATTCCTAAGTTAGCATTTATACTCTGCCAAACACTAAACAACCTAGCCTAGGGGGTAACCCACGCACCCCCCCCTCCCCCTCTCCCCCCCCCGTTTAGGGGTTTAGGGGGAGGGAACGGCTGAAATTCAGACTAGCCTACAATGCAAGTCATCAAGTCCTTGAAAAACTCACCAAACAAGTGCAAAAACTAACTAAACTAGCTTCTGATGTGTCTATTCTTGCAACAGCATTTGTTCTGCTATCCTTTTAGTGCCTTAATTGAATTTTCTTCCTTCCCCCAAACAAGTTGAAAACTTTTGCATAGAAGACAGGAGAAAATGGGCTGACATTGCAGTAACTGTCTCATCAGACTTATGAACTGCACTGTTCCTCCTAACCGCATGTTATGGTACACCCACCAAGTTAAACCCTCCAATTCCCAAGTGAATTCCTCCTTCAAGGTCCTTTGCTATGGAAGGATGGTTAGGGGAACAGGGTTGATCTGCTACCATTTCAAGGCACGTCCTGTTAACAATAACAAAATTAAAAAAAATTCTTAAAAAAAAACATTTAGCAGTGCAAATGGTTTATTTGATAAAAGTACTATGAATCTCAAAAAAGGTGAAGTGTATAATAATATTTTTACAATGGTGGTAGTTTTCAGTTACTTGTAATTCTGGTAACAGCTTCTGATTTTCAAAGCTCCCCAAACAAAGCTGACAAGATTTTCATCCTAAAATAAATTCAAAAATAAAAATTGGTATTGATTACATGGCCAACCATGGAATTTAAACTGTTCTTGTTTTGACTGCTTTCACAGCCAGCTAAAAGATAAAAACAGACAGACTGACTGACAGATTGACTGACTGACTGACTGACTGACTGACAGACAGACAGACTGGCTGACAGACTGACTGACTGACTGACTGACTGACTGACAGACTGACTGACTGACCGACTGACTGACTGACTGACTGACAGACAGACTGACCGACCGACCGACCGACCGACAGACAGACAGACTGACTGACTGACTGACTGACTGACAGACAGACAGACAGACTGACTGACTGACTGACTGACTGACTGACTGAAGTGACTAACTCACTGGCTAGCTGGCTGGCTGGTGGGTTGGTTGTTTGGCTTGTAGCTTGCTTCCTTGCTTGATTCATTTATTAGCAGTACTACATGTATGGAAGACTGTATTCAGTTCATTTCAGGCCCTTGCTGATCACAAGTCCTAAATCTGCAGCCAACACTTTGACAGATCACTAATATACATTGTATTTCGTGATAGTATATTTGATTAATGTGGTATACCAACCTGTATAAAGGTTAGCACGGCATCAAGAAACAGGCATTCTGTATAACACAGCTCAGCATGCTTCTCTTCTGAAATGGAAAATGCAGGCTTGTTGAGATTTTAACATTTATGAACAGTAACAACTTGAAGAAATTGAAGAAATTGTGAGCAAAACCCTGGTTGAGAAGAAATCAATATTAATTGAAGGGCTTGGGATATACTATGCTAAATAGACTTTTGGGTGATTAAATGCGATTTTTGGCCCATGTTTTCCAGAAAACTCAGCACAAAACAGTGAAAAAAGGGCAATGTTTACCACATAAAAACAAGCCTGTATGCGAGAAATCAGAAATATTTTTATGGCAAAATAATAATAATAATAAAACACACAAAAAGGCACTTAGCATGGTGTTATATTCTCAGCCATTCAATTATACATGTAAACTGTTACCTTCAGTAAACTCATCATATGAAGGATTCCAAATCCAACTTGAAAATGTTTCTGACCAACTCGGCCTTTTCCTGCATCTGATTTCCAAACAAACAACACAAATTACTTTACTTTGTTGCTACAAATCTACTATTGATTGTCAGTGATATTAGTAAACATTTAAATGAACTACGGTAGCACCTCAACTTTTAAAACGAAGAGCCATAACTCCCAAGGACTGGGGAAATTGGTTTGTTATATCGAGCATTCATTATATCAAGGTCAGGCTAAAGAATATTGTTCATTATATCGAGGACTTTGTTATATAGGTTTGTTAGATCAAGGTTCCACTGTATATTCAGAAGCTTCCAGAAAATTACAGACTTATTGCGTGTTAAAAACAAACCTTTCACAGATATTCAATGCAATCTTAATGCTATCACAAGCCTTCTGTATTGCTTGCTGAAATGATAAAATAACACAGTAAGAGCCATGCAGTTACTATTATAATTTTATTTAGATTTATAACACTAGTTACTATGGGCTTCTGCCATGCACCTTCTAGCAAGAAGAGTGGAAGTAAGGAAGCATAACTGTGAATTTGTAAAGAAACATTAATCATACTTGTTCAAATTTCAACAGAGCTCGAATGCTCATGATGCCACTGTAGGCCACTGCATGGTACATGCTTTGATGAACCCTGAAAATAAATAATAAATTTTAAAAATAAATTACAAGTAAATATTTATTAAACAATAAATAGAAGAGGCAAACAGCCATGTTGTTTTAAAGCTACTTGAAATTGTAAGCATAAATAACTTTATCTAATGTATAAATTATTCTTATCAGCTTTTCACATGTCTAGCGTCCCTGTGCAGGGCTGTGCCCTGGCAGCACCCAGTGGCCCCTGGTGACTTACGTTTGCCTTTGGGTGACAAGGAAAATCTTAGTTTTTGCACAAAATTACTATGCTGGGCACCCTGAATTTCAAAGGTTCTGAGCTCTGGGCTCCCAAAAAGTTTTGTTAGAGCACAGCCTTGCTGTGGTACTCTGATACCATCATTTTCTGGTTATCTCCAATCCCTATCATTTTAAACTTCGGTCACCTATAGTCCCTCTGCCTTTTACAATAGCTATATCATAGACAGTTCTAACAAAGAATTAGGATCTTTCTAAATGTGCCATTTTTCTAATATATTTTTAACAATGGTCCACTTGTAATTTTAAAAATACCAGGACACTGGGAAGGGAACTAAGATGTTCAATGTGCTTGTTGACAGTAAATCCTCACCATGGTTCAAGTTCATCTTTTGCTTGAAGAAACTTGTTTGAGAAACAAAGTTCTACAGCTCTATTGATCATTCCAATGGCTTCTGCTGTTGCCAGGGAATTTTTATACCTGTTACAAAAAATAATAACAAATTAAAAAGAGAGAATAAAACAATAATTTATGTAAGTACACAAAAGAAATATATAATTATAACTGTTACATTTTGGACAGACGTTTGAACAACTGAAGCTCTTGCAGTTAGCACAACTACAAAGAACACAAGGATCCCAAACGACTGTGCCCCATAATCATTTAAATGGGTAATTATTTTTCCATGAGTCACTCTAGCTAGGGATACATACATTTCTCATACAAAACCTTTTATCAGCAAAAAGTGTTTAGCACCCTTTCTAATGCCCCCCCCCCCCCCACCCCCTTAGACATTGGAAGCTTCCCTATCTATCGTGTCTCCTCACACTACAACCTTGTTCCCTGGGCTTTTCCCTTGGAAATTTGGGATGGGTACCCTGGGAACAAGGTTGCACTCCTTCCCTGAAGAACCAAGAACAAATGCATCGATGTCCATTTATGTGGTAGAAAAAAACAAAACGAAAAACTTCAAGCCACAGTGGGACAAAACTATGGTCAAACCCCCGAAGTTATTCATGTTTATGCAGGATTAAGATTTGACAATAGAGGTCTTCAGCCTTTCATGGGTTTCAGAGAATCATCCTATAGAGGCAATTATATTTGAACTTTCCAATGTAATAGCATCATGACACGTTACACCAAAAGACACTGTTGAGGCCCTGCCAGGGTAAATTCCGACAAGCGACATGGCCCAAAAAGTAGCGACAACATATAAAATGAAATCCCGACGAGAGACACCATTCCCGGCAAAATTCCGACAGTTACGTCAAGGCCGAGAATTAGCGATTTAACCACCGACATGGGAGATTTTAAAATTTAGACAAGCAACATGGGATGATCCCCCCTGGCAGGGCCTCACTGTTCAGTAACTGTGAGCAGCAGGTTGTATCAAAATATTGGTGAAACCTGTGGAGTGGACAAAGAAGAGCGAAAGAGGAGGGGAGGTTTACGAAATACCCCCGAACAGACAAAAAACAAAAATACTGTTATTTGGCCGATGGAAATATTAGGAACCTGCCGGCGTTGGGTGAGGAAAGAAGAACGTAACAAATGTTGTCGAATTTAACTTAAAATTTTGCATAAAATATGATAAAGGTAATCTTAAGTAAGTAATATAAGCTTAAAGTAACTCTTTCTAATCTAAATTGCAGATAGCCCGTGGTCGCGGTTGTACGTGTCATGGCAAGACCTCGATCCAAATCGTTTTAAAAAGTCATTTTTGGAGACAACAGCTAAGTTTACCTTGATTCTTCCATTGCGTTCCTATCCAATGTAGTCCCTATATGAGTATAATTTCCAACATACTTTTTGTGTTCACGTTACAAAGCCGGCCATCTTAGTAAACTTGTTTACTAGTCCCCAGTACTTTCTCTCTCTCACAGCATTCCCGTCCCACACATGTCCCCAACCACGCCACCACAAAATCCTAACAAAGTCCAAACCTGAGCCAAATCCTGAAACAAATCACGAAACTGTAGGACAAGCATTTCCTCGCCTGAAATTCATGCCCTTAATTTCCCTATTTTCTCTACATGTACCTTTTACTCCCCCCCCCGTACAAAACAAAAAGAACGCCTGATCGCAGGTTTACACATTTTCCAACACGACCGACACTCGACCCCACTCCTTCGGGTTTACCAACGGTTTGAGTTGAGGCAGGTGAGTTATCCTCGAGTAAGTTACTGGGAAAAGGGGGTTAGAATTCAAAGAAATTGCGGTGCTGCGTCGGTGGGGAAGTGAAACGCGAAACAGCTCTTTGAATCAGTCTCTTTACGGTGGTCAATTTTCATTATCAACTCCGTTGATAAACCAAGTTATCAAATTATTGGGCGTGAGTGACCCAAGCCATATATTCTGCATGCCAAATCTTGAAATTTCAATGTTCTGCATATCAATATTCTGTAACTTACAAGTGACTGACTCGCGCTCACCAAATTTGAGCACCTTACTCCTTCACCGTACCCTCAAACGGGAATGAGTGACAATTAAGCAAACGAAGGTGTAACGTCTGTAACATTTACAAAGTTTGTTGGATTGTTCTAACGTCACACAATTGCTTCGCCGTAGACCTCATTCTGAAATCAAAGAACTTATGTGAAGAACTTATAGTCATCTACAATATAAAACTGGAAATCAAAATCAAACTCCTCAAGGCAGGAACACCGAGTATTCCGATGTGTGGAAGTGAATCAACACGCAGAAGCTTATTTTTACTCATATTTCTTCCCTCCCTTTTACTTATGGCCTCAATTCAGTGTATGGTGCGTATGAACGTGACCTTAACACGGTACAGAACTTTTTAAACAGATGTTACAAGCGGCGTTACATTTCAGTTCCATTGAATGTCAAGGATATCATGCATACGCAGGACAAGAAATTATTTAGTTAAGCTACGGCTCTAAGCCATCATGCGTTAAATGAAATTCTGCCGAAGCCTAAACCCCAGCAATAATTTACGTCGCAAGGTTTGCCTCCGCCCAAAGATTAACACCGAACGTTTCATGAACACATTTGTAAATACTCATTTTTTGAATACAACCTGTTATATTTACATAATTTAATTTTAGCCATAATATATTATTGTAATTTTCATTACACAGTTCTCGTTTATGTAACATAGGATATGTATCTTTTATCTTATGGTTTATTAAAGACTTCAATCAATCAATCAATCCCCTCCTCTTTTATATCTGCTGCACAGGGTAGGTTACAACCTCGTTCCCAGGGCTTTTTTCCGCTTCTCTCTTCTCGGCGGAGAAAAGCCCTGGGAACGAGGTTGGGTAGGTTAGGGTTGCGTGCGGTCTCTTTCTAACATACTGGGGCAATAGAGGGGTGAGGAAACAAGTCCAGGATCGTAATATTAGTCATACGGTCGATTTGAAAATGTGGGTTAGCAGGTACTCGAGAGACAAGTTTGCATCGGGAGGTGGGCGAGGAGGGGAAAAATGAGGGAATTGGCTACACCATTCGCATCAAGAAAGACTTAGTTTTTTTGTTTCAATGTTACTGTGTACACAGGATAGTTTAATTTTAGACCATGAAATAATCTTAAAAGATAAAACGGAATGCTCTGTGGCGGAAAGACATTAAACCGGTTAATAACGAATCTTAAATAAATTGTTGCTCTTCTGACTTTTTAACTCTGTGGGGTTAAAAAAAGTGTGACCATTCACCATTTTTACTTTGTACAAGTACACCACGTTTTTCATCACCTTACAAAATGAATTTTTCCGTATGTTAATTTCGTTTTAACGTGAGACATTCTTAGGTATGAAATGGTCAAGGTGATAAATACCTATAAAACAACTTGTAAAACAGTTTAGCTTGATCGCCACGTATTTATAATTAAATATATCAAATTTCTTTTGTCTCAGAACTCAGAACTACCCGAACCTCAATCGAATTATTGTGACTTGAATTACACTACATCAAATCTACATCATACAAAATGAATTCTTTCCTTAAGACACTCGGCTAAAGTTTGAAATGGTAAAGGTGACAAATACCTATAAAATAAACAGCTTAAAAAACAATTTGGCTGATCACCACATATTTACACTTAAAGAGTTATACATTTTGTATCTTACAGCGCAGAAATTTGAATTCTACCCAAACCTAGATAGGAATTGTCAAATAATCGATAGCCACCACCCCCCCCCCCAACACACACACACACACACACACACACACACACACACACACACACACACACACACACACACACACACACACACACACACACACACACTTCCCAGTCCCCGAAAAGCTTTGCACTCAGCAATTTTTACAATGTCGTTTCCCTCAGAGTAAATTCGTTCGGAGTGTTTTCTATCTTTGTCTGGCCCAGGTCCCTCTCATCTTCATCGTCTGAATTTTCAGGGGCTGTTTCAAATGAAGAGCTGGTATCCTGTCGCTCAAGACCTGGAGAGTTTTCAAGAGATGTACTGACGGAATTTTCATCTACCGATGAATCATTGTTATTCACATTCTTTTTGGAGTGTTTCAGGAGTTGTTTTTCTCGTTTCGAGGTTTGTTTAAGTTGCTTGCGGATGTGTTTGATTTCTTGCAGGGCTGAGTGGATTCTGAAGTGAAGTCTGCTTTGCAGCATGTGGTTTTCGTAATCTTTCCTGAAGGAAAAACAAAAAGAAAACGTGAGGATAGATTAATCATGGCCAGTGTGCCAGATAACTTTCAAATTCAGGAAAGTCGGTGGGTTTATGGTGACTTTTTAAGGACTCATTAGACATGTGTCCTTCCAAATCTTCGTAAGTTTATCACTCATTTTGTCGGTTCGGGAAGCCAGCTTTCTTGGATGTTTGATCTGAAGCTCCTCTCTCATCTGGAACAGCTGGGACGAAAGCACAATACGAAGTAGCATGAAAAAAGTCGGGGTGTGTCAATAGGTTTCACGAAGTATAACTCAAATCTTTGAATAATATTCTTGAAGACCAGTTCCAGGGTCAATTGTACCTTGCTTTGTTCAAGTATTCTTTGGCTCGATCCAGATCTCCCTCTTCTAAGTAAAGAAAACCAATTTCTGCGCATGCGAAAGGAGCCAAGTAGAAATCCTGAACCAGTTCTTTTGACCTGAAGTAAAAAAGAAAGGCTTAAAAAAAAAACAGCAAATAGCAAAAGCCAACATAGTTTCTAATTTATTTTGTTACTTTACACTGTACTTTTTATTTGCCACTTTTATTGGTGTTCCGTGAATACAGTCTTCTCTCGATAATTATTGTTATTAATCCTTTAAGTCCTGATAATTATCAGCACCGAAATTCCCTGACAGCACAAACCACACAGGTCATGAGATACAGGACATGATTAGCAATGACATTCTCCCAACTAGTGCCATGAAAATTTAAGGGGACCATTTAGGAGAATATGCATGTTGGTGTTACGAGGCTCATCTACACATCATGATTCTGTCAAACCTCAATGAAGGGACTTCTCTGTACATCGTTACTTTCTATTCAGACGTATAAATGGGAACAATACAGAAGAACTGACAGCCACACCTTATTAAACGAAACGCCTAACAAACCTTTCAACCTCTGTAATCTGGCCTGACATATACTAATAAATCAATTTTTGCCGGAAAAATCCGTCCATAATAAAATTGATTAATCACTGACCTTTGAACAACGTTCAGCATACTTTCCAGCGCTTCTTTAGGTTGTCTCATGCAGCGATAGCACATTCCCTGGAGCAAGTGTCCTAAGCACCAGTCGTCAACATAATTTGCATTCTCATCTGAAAGTAGAAAAAAAAGTCAAAACACGAAAAAATGTAATTTCCGACGGTTGAGTATCATGGGAACGAATGAGTCAGAAATTAATATTCTGAGGGCACGATGTAGAGGGTCGCGTGTTCTCATGGGATGCTTCGGGACTATTTAGGTGTCTTGGCGGGAGATTCTTGTCATTCTACGTCAGTCAGTCCTCCTGTTTGAATTTTGTCGCTAAATTTTGTTCTAGACAGGTTTTCTAGTCTGATTTGTCAGTATAGTATTTGTACCCTTTCCCAGGGGTCCGGTGCCATTGCATTAGATGAGGAATACGTTTCAACATATTTTTTGGCCACTTTTAAAGGGTGTCGTTTAGTGATTTTTCGTATCTAGCGTGGCGCAGTTCTTGGCTTTCGAACCTATACATGTATATCCTTTTTCATGCGCAATTTGCAATGTATGATTCAGTTATAATTAATCTTGTCACAATAGGTTACATTCTTCAGATGGCTGACCGACCCATCCTAAATAAACTGTTCACTTTGAATGTCTCGTGTTAATGAAGTCAGAATCTGGAGTTTGCAATCATAGCAACACTAACCGAATGGACATGAGAGCATTGATAGGCACGGTAGGACTTCGAAGCCCCACAGGATGAACGTACGCTGACATAGGAAGCAATTGTTAAATAGAGCGCTATTCAATTGAGTGTCGTAAAACCAAAACCAAAGCAATTACTCTGACCAATCACAACAGAAGTAAGTAGTGCAATGAGCCAATCAGAATACGAAGCAATTACAAGTAGCCGGCGCAAAGCGCGGGAAAATACGCGCGTGCAAGTCACGATTGGTTTTGGTTTTGCTTCTCATTGGTTGAGAAAGTGGCGCGAGTTTTCCTGGCCAATCACAGAGCGAAGCAATGCAAAACCAAAGTAAAACGAGAATTACTTTCGACACTCAATTGAAAACCGCTCTAGTGTAGTCTATTAATCTGAATCTAATTCTAGGTTTATCGACATTTGCGTTCGAATTAATCTCGACTCACGTGAAAACTGTTCTAACAGCAACTTGGATTGGTTTCTCAGCTACTTATCCTTACTGTTGGTCAAAAACACGCGTGACTTTCAGTGTTTCATATTATCGCTTATATATTTATTTACCTTTAGTACGTTCTAATTCAGCCAAAGATGTTTGCACAAGTTTTAGCATCGGCTCAACTAAATCTGGTGTGTGGTGGAGAACTTTGAATCCATTCCAAAGTAATATAAGCTCCTAAACACAAGAAGCAAATAGCAACAGTGGACTGCCGGTATACCATAAACATAATTTTAAAGATAATAAACAACTTTACACATGAAAAATGAACAATATGCAACTAACTGAGTTCATTGCCTTCCGTTAATTATGCATACAAATTAAAGTAGAGTGTAAACAAATTAAACATTTACCAGTCCTGGGAGAAAAAGCCGGTTATTTTGTTCCAGATACTTGTTGGCTTTGTGTATCGAGAACTTCTCAAAAGGAATGGACTTTCCAGCAATGCGCTGCTTGTAGGATGGAAGGCGTCTAATGTGGACAAAAGACGGCAAAATGTTGGCAAGGAGGCAGTTTAGAAACGATATCAACCCAGCTTTCTGATAGCGACATTTTTTGCGGAATGTCACACAGGTCAGGCATTTTATGTAGCATTACATGTTCATGATGATGGCGATGGCGATGATGACGATGATGACGACGACGATGATGATGATGATGACGACACTAATCATAGTGAAAATGATAAAAATGACGATGATGATGATGGCGACGACGATGACGATGATGATGATGGCGATGGCGATGGCGATGATGACGACGACGACGACGATGACGACACTAATAATAATGAAAATGATGACGATCACGATGATAATGACGATGAAGATGATGATGATGACGATGATGATGATGATGATGACGACGACGACGATGATGACGACACTAATCATAATGAAAATGATGACGATGACGATGATGATGATGACGATGACGATGATGGCGATGGCGATGATAATGATGACGACACTAATCATAATGAAAATGATGACGATCACGATGATGATGATGGCGATGGCGATGATGATGGCGATGGCGATGATGATGATGATGATGATGACGACGACGATGATGATGACGACACTAATCATAATGAAAATGACGACGATGACGATGATGATGATGATGACGATGACGACGACGACGACGACGATGATGATGACGACACTAATCATAATGAAAATGATGACGATGACGATGATGATGATGGCGATGATGATGGCGACGATGATGATGACGACACTAATCATAATGAAAATGATGACGATGACGATTATGATGATGGCGATGATGATGGCGACGATGATGATGACGACACTAATCATAATGAAAATGATGACGATGACGATGACGATTATGATGATGATCATGATCACGACGATGATGATGACGACGACACTAATCATAATGAAAATGATGACGATGACGAGGATGACGATCACGATGACGATGACGACGATGAAGATGGTCATGGTCATGGTCATGGTAATAAAGGATGATCTAGGAATTGACGAAAGCCTGATCAAGCAACGATGGCCTAATAACAAGAGTCTATTTGAAACAATTTTTGTTTTCACCTGAACATGTACTCCTCAGTGTCCTTTTCGCCTTTATCATCTTCTTTCGCTATTCGCTGGTTTGTTAGTCTCGCCATGACTCTGAGTGAAGCTTTCAAATACATGTACGTCGTCTGTTGGGTGGTGAAAAGAGGGTTACGTTACAGAAACTGAAGTATCAACAGTGGGCAACCAGTCTAGCTGCAATAAAGGGATCCTTAACCTGTTTCATGTATTTGCTTGGCCCCACTAGCCCTTGTGTGCTATAAACACTGCCGAGGGTAAATAACGGTCAATTATAATCATTATTACAAGTGTCTATATAGCCTCATGATGTAAGAGAGTTCCTTCATACTTTCCAGGGCGGTGCCCAAGTAAACCATGGTCCACTTCTTTGTGCGTCCACACTTGTGCCATGTCTAAGTAACGTTCTTGGGCAATAAGTGTGAACGGGGTCTGAGCCTCTCGATTTGCACATGTGCAGACAGCAGTTCTCGACAAAATTCTGAATGCAAAGTATATATAAATCGGGAGCCATTCTGTTAATTTACCCAAACGTTTTCATCTTTACGACAAATGAAAACGAAAAGCTTCTCGCTTTGAGACCCCTTTTGATTATTTGCTCAAAAGTATATGAATGTCAGCCATCGTGAAATTTTAAGCACTGTTTAAATCTCAATCTTGAATGTGAACCAACGCCTCGTATGTTGACGACTCACCCTCGACCAGCGGCTTTCCGTCAAAAGAACAGCTGCGTAGTGGTACGCTCTTGCCCAGTCTCCCTTGTAACTAATGAGACAAAAAAATCATCTTTTCTTGTTACTCCGTCACCAATAGTCCAGATTCGAGTTCGCCGTGATCGCTGAATAGAGAGCTTAAGCAAAGACGACGGCAACGGCAACGAAAACGTCATTTGAAAATGTAACTTCTCGTTATCGTAACTCTTTCGCGATTATTCCAACTTCTTTAACTTGTAAAATGTGGGCGAGCTATCCTGGAGCTAAATTAGCAAAAACGGCGTTGAAGTTGGGAAAAAGAAAGAAGAGTTCACCGTCATACGCTCACGTTCTCCACAAAACCTAAAATTTGTTCATTTCACGTTGTTGTTTTGCTGAGGACGGCAAAGAAATGTACCAAAATGCAAAATGCACGTGCAGAGTATTGTTATTCCTAATTAAGCCTATTGTTTTGTGACGTTCTCGTTACCGTCACCGTCGTCGTTGCTTAAGCTCTCTAATAAAAGCACTGAGAACGCATTTGTACGGGGTAAGCCTCGACCTAGAGTAAAATATTCACAAATACCGGCGGGAAGGTGCCACAAATTTGAAAATTAAACAATCGACAGAGCTGTAAACAGGTCATCTTTTCGCTGGAATTTGTGAATATTTTACTTTAGGTCGAGGCTAACCCTGTACAAATGCGTTCTCAGTACTTTTATTCAGCGGTCATGGAGAACTCGAAACTGGACTATAAGCCCTGTGGCCCCAATCATTACCCAAACGTTTGATGGTTGCGTATCAGACTGAATTCACGACCGAATAAGGAAAACAAAAGCAAAGAGTGAATCTACAGAGAACTCAAACGAATTTCAAAAGCAGACTGATAATAATTAAAGACGTAGCAATTTAAGCCAACTTACGAGTAGCACCAAATCATCTCCCAGTAACAGATGTGGTGAAACTGTTTCCATTCTGACTGAACAGCAATAGAGTCGCTGTAACTAACAATGGCCTGTTTACAACACAAAACATGCCTATTAAACAGAGACAATACTACAAATGACTGAATACTACGGTGAAATCACAAATAAGAACAAATCGTGTTCTGTGTAACCAGCGATAGCGTTTGGACGACGCCAAGGATTGAGAAGTAGTTTACAGTGTCGTCAGTCAGCCTTCGTTAAAACGATAGCGCCCACAATCCAACGGTGACTGTAACATTCAAGCACAGGCGCTGAACTTCGGCTTTTAAATGTTAAGACAGTGTGTATCACTGCCCCCCCCCCCCCCGGGGGGAGGAACTGCCTATAATGGCCTTTACGGGGAGACTCCGCCCGAAAAAGGTACCTTTTTCACGCTTCAGGTATATGAATGGTAGGGATATCACGAGTCGAAGTATATGAAAGGGTAGGGAAACCTGTCATTCAGGTATTTGAAAGGTAGCCTCCTTCGCAGACGTCTTTGGGCTCGTCACGCGTTCCTTGCCCACGAACGTCTGCTGAACTGAACTGCCACTTCAGTTCGTCGGCGGTTAGCCTTTGTTTTGAAGAAACCAATAACGAGCTGCGTAAGAATGGAAATCGACACCCGATTCACGTGCATCGTCCGTGAAAATAATGCAGGGGTCGAAGTCATACTTTCCATAAATTGGAAAACGAACTATGATTGGCTAACCGCCGCGAACGGAAGTGGTAGTTCAGTTCAGCAGACGTTCGTGGGCAAGGAACGCGTGACGAGCCCAAAGACGTCTGCGAGGGAGGCTATTTAAAGGGCACTTCATTAAAATATTTCGAACACACATACCTTATGACTGTACTGCTCCAGTAGAAGGTACACGAAAGGGGTACCTTTTCTTTCAGAAATGGTATAAAAAGGGTAAGGGGTCGGACCTCGGGGCGGAGCCTCCCCGTATTAATTTTTTTTTAGTACCACCCCCGCCCCTCCCACCCCCGGGATTACTGCAAGCAAACAGGCGCGGTCGTAGAGGACCGATGTATTGGAGGACAAGGTTCAGTATGCGTGAACACTGACTGAGAGACTCGGGGGGGGGGGGGGGGTACTCCCTATAATGGCCTATACGGGGAGGCTCCGCCCGAAATGGGTACCTTTTTCACGCTTCAGGTATAAGAAAGGGCAGGGATTTCACGAGTCGAAGTATATGAAAGGGTAGGGAAATCTGTCCTTTAGATATTTAAAAGGGCCTTTCATTAAATTATTTCGCACACACATACCTTACGATTGCACTGTTTTAATTTATAGAACGCTACATGAAAATGACAAGAAGACTTCCTGTTTTAGGTATACGTAAGGGATACTATATGTCATTGGAAGGTATACGAAAGGGGTACCTTTTCTTTCAAAAATGGTATTTAAAAGGGTAAGGGGTCGGACCTCGGGCGGAGCCTCCCCGTACTAAATTTAATTTAGTAGCCCCTCCCGGGGGAGACTAAAGGACTGTGGTGCCTTTAAGGGTTCGTACCTCTCCTTGCAAACACTAAATTACATAAAGTAGAGCGACCGGTTGCAGATGAAACCACGTAATTTAGAGGGAAAGTAGAATAGGTGCAGCATGCACCAGACAGAGTATTCTTCTTGTGACTAGAAGCTACAAAGTACTTGATAAACTGTTAAGTGGCCATGGTCTGCCTGCTAACCTCATCTAGTTTTCCTTGAATCTGTTTTATTCGTGCAGCGTAGTACAAAAATATAGCTCCCTGAAAAGAGAACGAACAACGCATTGAATAAAGAAAACGCCGAGGAAAATAGCCAACTGATCTGAGCAAAAGTATGAGTTCTTCCAACATTTTGCATGGTTCATGGTTCATTTATTTCACACTATTTACATAAAATTAACATAGAAAGAAAGTATAGTCACAACAGATGATTACAAGATAAAATAATTACAGTACGGGTTATAAAATGTGTGTGGTGGTCAAAGTAGCGAAGGCTTTCTAGTTGATCACCACCTACTTTTAAGTAAACGAAGAAATGACACTGAGCTTTACTGGGATATAGTAGGAAATGTGACTAATCTTTGAAGCTGTGACTAATCTTTGGCTGTGACTAATCTTTGAAGAAGTCGGGATACACAAAGAGAAGCCAGGGATGTAGTCAATAGGATGTTTTTTATATCTATCAAAATATCCGGTAATTGAACTGAAAATATCCGAGGAACACCCCTGGCGTCTGACAATTACTAACCGCCTTTAATGGTGATGTCACGTTTGCTTTAAAACGCAATGTAAATGATTAGGAGTAAACCAAACTCGAGCCACTCTCTCGACCACTCATGATCTGCTCAAAAACGTGTCCTGTTTGGTTAATAAAAGAGTTGTTTGAATTTGCTTTGATTAAAATCCGAAAGAAAACACCCGTTCTCTGAATGTCATTGGATGCCGCTAGCCTGCGTATCCCGCGCCCAAAGAGCAGAAAAACATTCGCGAGCGTGAGCGGATGTAACACTAATTTTAAATTACCTTAGGAAAAGCCTTCAATTGCGGCTGAAGAATTTGCTCAGCGTAGATTACATCTCCTTCCCCATTGCCTGAAGAAATTGCAACAGAGACATACAGTAAGGACAGCTGTAGAATGACAGCTTTGTGCAACAGTTATCATTCACTACTCCCCAGCTAATAAAGGAGGTTAATGTTAATTAACAGCCTTCGGTTTTGATTAAGTCCCTGACCACTATCACGCGTTTTGATAGGAAGGAATCATTGTTGTTGTTGTTATTTTTGTTTTTTGCGACTTCTCTTGTTATACGCGTTAAATAAAGGGATCGAAAAGAAAAATAGAAAACAGAGACTTTTCGGAACTTTGACGATTTGAAAAACTGAAGACTATGCAAAAGGTTTTCCACTTTAGAAAAAAAAAATTAAGTAAAGTTGCGGATGGGTGCAAATGTTGACGCCGTGTTTCACCTTGCAAGCTCCCATACCAACTCGCACACTATGTTCTACTGTTCTCCATATATTTCTTACGCTAACATTTCTTAAAGTTAATAACTTTTCAGTTGTCGAGTGGAAACCTGTAACTTTGGGCGATCACTTCCTATATTCTGGTGATCATCATATTTGATCAAAAAGTGGGTATGAGCAACGACACTAATGTGTACACACCAGGTTACACCGTAACAATAACCATATTACACCTGTAGTAGCGATTTGTGCAAACTAACCCAGATAATAAGTGATGACACTGTGATAGGCCAACAGCACTATAGCACACATTGGTGACCTGAGATTCTGACTGCGGCAGCCCTGGTCCAAATGATCCAGACCTTTGAACTTGCGGAAGAAACAAAAGGATCTGTGTTACTGTAAACTAGACCGCGAGTAGTCTCTAATTTCGGCGATGGAAAGACACGCGCGCGCGCTCCCCTCGCGTCGCGTCTCCTCGCAACTTTGCGCGCGCGTGTCCTTCGCCCGCCCGGCAATCTATCACTCGCAGTCTACTGTAAACGGACAAGGCTGGGCCATGTAATCTTGCAAATGCGGCAGCATCTTGTGATACGCCAGCCACCAGGCTTAGTTTCTGTGCTAAAGATGTCGATCTTTATCAATAATTTCATAATTTCATTCATTGACTTAACAAGAAGTTCATATATCTTGTCCAATAAGGTATGCTCAATACTGGACATACTTGGGGAAAAAAATGAAATTTCACTGACAGCATTTAAATTACCTTGTCTCCTGAAAAACCAACCCATTCCAACAACTTGATAATCTTAGCTGGAAGTAAAGACAACATCTGGAAAGTAGAAACAGGACGTGAAAGAAATTCATGAAGGAGGGAAGAAGGCTACAGTGAACTACAGTATATCACATCTGTAAGGAGGTTAGTCTCCAAAGAAACTATGGGACAGTGATGTGTCAAGTGAAGTGGGAGTGCAAGCAAACATTTGGTATTATCAACTGAACTGAAGAGGTAAATTGGCCAATGTTAAGAGTTTTTGAGCTGGTGTTTAAAGTACCAATTTGCTTCAGTATAAAGACTAGTGCTCAAAACAACAGCTCTGAAATCTCTGCAAATTTACCTAATTAGGGAGCTTTAGCAACGACGACGGCGACGGCAACGGCAACGAAAACGTCATTTCAAAATCTAACTTCTCGTTTTTGTCACGCTTTCGCTATTATTCCAATTTGTTTAACTTGGAAAGGACTGGCGAACTATTCAGGGAGTAAATTGCCATTAAAGTAAGGAAAAAGAAAGAAAACTTTACAGTCACACGCTCCCGTTCTCGCCAAAACCTAAAATTTGGTCATTTCACGTTGTTGTTTTGCAGAGGACGGGAAATAAATGTACCAAAATGTAAAACGCACCTGCAGGGCTATTGTTTTGCTCATTAAGGCTATTGTTTTGTGGCGTTCTCGTTGCCATTGCCGTCGTCGTTGCTAAAGCTCCCTATTAACTCCGTTGGGGGGGTAGTGAGGGGGAAGGGAAGGGGGAGAGGGGTAAAATCTCCCACTTCCCGTTTCCTGTTCTCTCACCTCCCGTAACTATTTCTCCAGAACTCCCACACTTTTTCGCATTGCTTCCACCCCTGATAAATCATTTCTCTCCTGCCCCCCCTTTATTATTTCCACATCCCACTTTTTCGCATTACTTCCACCCCTGATTAATCATTTCTCTCCTGACTCCCGCCCTTTATTATTCCCACATCCCACTTTTTTGCATTACTTCCACCCCTGATAAATCATTTCTCTCCTGCCCCCCCCCCCTTTATTATTCCCACATCCCACTTTTTCACATTGCTTCCACCCCTGATAAATCATTTCTCTCCTGACTCCCGCCCTTCATTATTCCCACATCCCACTTTTTCGCATTGCTTCCACCCCTGATAAATCATTTCTCTCCTGACTCCCGCCCTTTATTATTCCCACATCCCACTTTTTCACATTGCTTCCAACCCTGATAAATCATTTCTCTCCTGACTCCCGCCCTTTATTATTCTCACATCCCACTTTTTCGCATTACTTCCACCCCTGATTAATCATTTCTCTCCTGCCCCCCCTTTATTATTCCCACATCCCACTTTTTCACATTGCTTCCACCCCTGATAAATCATTTCTCTCCTGACTCCCGCCCTTTATTATTCCCACATCCCACTTTTTCACATTGCTTCCACCCCTGATAAATCATTTCTCTCCTGACTCCCGCCCTTTATTATTCTCACATCCCACTTTTTCGCATTACTTCCACCCCTGATAAATCATTTCTCTCCTGACTCCCCCTTCATTATTCCCACATCCCACTTTTTCACATTGCTTCCACCCCTGATAAATCATTTCTCTCCTGACTCCCGCCCTTTATTATTCTCACATCCCACTTTTTCACATTGCTTCCACCCCTGATAATTCATTTCTCTCCTGACTCCCGCCCTTTATTATTCTCACATCCCACTTTTTCACATTGCTTCCACCCCTGATAAATCATTTCTCTCCTGACTCCCGCCCTTTATTATTCTCACATCCCACTTTTTCACATTGCTTCCACCCCTGATAAATCATTTCTCTCCTGACTCCCGCCCTTTATTATTCCCACATCCCACTTTTTCACATTGCTTCCATCCCTGATAAATCATTTCTCTCCTGACTCCCGCCCTTTATTATTCCCACATCCCACTTTTTCACATTGCTTCCACCCCTGATAAATCATTTCTCTCCTGACTCCCGCCCTTTATTATTCCCACATCCCACTTTTTCACATTGCTTCCACCCCTGATAAATCATTTCTCTCCTGACTCCCGCCCTTTATTATTCCCACATCCCACTTTTTCACATTGCTTCCACCCTGATAAATCATTTCTCTCCTGACTCCCGCCCTTTATTATTCTCACATCCCACTTTTTCACATTGCTTCCACCCCTGATAAATCATTTCTCTCCTGACTCCCGCCCTTTATTATTCCCACATCCCACTTTTTCACATTGCTTCCACCCCTGATAAATCATTTCTCTCCTGACTCCCGCCCTTTATTATTCCCACATCCCACTTTTTCACATTGCTTCCACCCCTGATAAATCATTTCTCTCCTGACTCCCGCCCTTTATTATTCCCACATCCCACTTTTTCACATTGCTTCCATCCCTGATAAATCATTTCTCTCCTGACTCCCGCCCTTTATTATTCCCACATCCCACTTTTTCACATTGCTTCCACCCCTGATAAATCATTTCTCTCCTGACTCCCGCCCTTTATTATTCCCACATCCCACTTTTTCACATTGCTTCCACCCCTGATAAATCATTTCTCTCCTGACTCCCGCCCTTTATTATTCCCACATCCCACTTTTTCACATTGCTTCCACCCCTGATAAATCATTTCTCTCCTGACTCCCGCCCTTTATTATTCTCACATCCCACTTTTTCACATTGCTTCCACCCCTGATAAATCATTTCTCTCCTGACTCCCGCCCTTTATTATTCCCACATCCCACTTTTTCACATTGCTTCCACCCCTGATAAATTATTTCTCTCCTGACTCCCGCCCTTTATTATTCCCACATCCCACTTTTTCACATTGCTTCCACCCCTGATAAATCATTTCTCTCCTGACTCCCGCCCTTTATTATTCCCACATCCCACTTTTTCACATTGCTTCCACCCCTGATAAATCATTTCTCTCCTGACTCCCGCCCTTTATTATTCCCACATCCCACTTTTTCACATTGCTTCCACCCCTGATAAATCATTTCTCTCCTGACTCCCGCCCTTTATTATTCCCACATCCCACTTTTTCACATTGCTTCCACCCCGATAAATCATTTCTCTCCTGACTCCCGCCCTTTATTATTCTCACTTCCCACTCTCACCTCTTCTGTATCACATACACATCCCACCTCTTATTACCCTGCAACCTCGAGCCCAGGCTCTCTCTCTTTTCCTCCCTTGTCGTTGAGCGAGAGAGACCCTGGTTAGACCTGATCACGTGACCACCCAAAAAATCTGGGTGGTAAAAAAATTTGATGGCAGCGAGGGGTGGCAAAGTCAAGAAACTGTTACTGTAAGAGTTACAAAACAGCTTTAATGACCCTGACCCTCCCTGCAGTATTGTTGTTTTTACTGGTCATGTGATCAAGTTGAACCAGGGTCTCTTTCTCAACAACAAGGGAGAAAAAGAGAGAGAGCCTGGGTTCAAGGTTAATTTTCCCAGGACACCCAAACTCTATAATGTCTTAAACTCTGACTCACCAAATTAAAACCTCCAATACCAAGATGGACACCTCCTTCAAAGTCATTCCTTTGAGGTGAGTGTAGTAAAGATGATGGTTGATGGGTTACCATGTCAAGACAGGTCCTGTGGAATGTCAAAATGCTATATCATATCGAGTGTTTTCACATGATGTCATGACAGCCATGTTAGTGTTCCAAAACAAAGAGCTGTGGCCATGTTGGTGTTCCAAACTAAACCTCTGGGAATTGAATCCTATTTTAATGCCCTTTCTTCTGTTTCAGTACACCAATATGGCCAGGAGTCATGTGAATGGAAACGCTCTACATGTTGTGATTTAAACTTGTTTTCATTTCAAAATTTTTACACCAGTTTGATTTTTCCCATTGTTCCATATTATGGTAATGAGGCTGTGACAGAAAAACTGGTTTGACAGATAAAATTAATTCTGTTAATTTATAATTAAAGTATCTCATACGTTCTGCTAAACTTATGTAGGAAATTTGCAGGTAATATTAATATATATGAATATTAATCAAAATAATCAAATAGTAAACATTTCTATTAAGGAGCGGTGCAATACCAATTTAATTTTTTTTTTAATATATAGTAAATGATTAATTTTGTGCATTACTTGTATGACTGATAAGCACTTCTAATTTTAAGAGCCCCTCTGATAAAACTGACCAGGTTTTCATCCTATAAAAGAAAATTTTTTGATAGAAAATATGAAATAAATTAGTTACTAGTAAATTTAACCTTATATCTTTGAACTCTTCAATAAAATGTTTACCTAAATAGACAAAATGTCAGTACAAGACTAAGATTAAGACAATGTTGATCTTTATTTAAGGCTAGGGGTAACAAGCAAAATTTGCATCATATGTAGGATTAGCTTTCACTAATACAGAGTTCATGACAATTTAGACAGAAGAAAAATTGTCCAAATGACTTTGGACTCGTCAAGTGTTCCTCCCCCACGAACGTCAGCTTAACTGAACTGCTGCTTCTGTTCGCTGGAGCCTGGTAGCCTTTATTTTGAAGAAACCAATCAGTATCCATCTACTGTACAAGAATGGAAATCAACACCCTCGGAGTAATTTCCGCCAAACAATTGAAGGGCTGAGAGCATAACTGACCTATGTTGAATTTTAGGTTGTTTTTCAATTTTGCTCGGATTTGTCCAAATTTTTGCACGTGAACTGCAATTCGATTGAAAAACATTGTCTGGTATTGTTTTCACCGATTTTTTTTCCATTTTGGAGATATAATGTATGTAAAAAATGTGTTTTTCCTTGCGTACACAAAGAAACTAACCTTCCACAAGAGTGGTTTGCAAATTGCATTACATCTTTCAATCAAATTGCAGTTCACATGCAAAAATATTATTTGGACAAATCTGAGCAAAATCAAAAAACGACCTAAAATTCGCCACAGGTCAGTTATGCTCTCAGCCCTTCAATTCACATGCATCATCTAGGAAAATAATCCTGGGGTTTAAGTGCTGTTCTCCACAAATTGGAAGACAAGCTCATGTATATATGATTGGCTCACTGCCGGTCAACGGAAGTAGCAGTTCAGTTGAGCAGACGCTTGTGGGGGAGGAATATGTGACAAGCATCTGCGTAGGAGGCTAAGTCTGCAACAAACTGAAATGCACTTGTTGCATTATACATGCATTGGTTATACCATCTCTTCTGCTAGATTTAACTACCTGAATAAATGTCAGCATAGCCCTCATAAATAGACACTCAGCATAGCAAAGCTCCGCATGTCTTTCCACTGTTATGAAAGAAATTAAAGCAAAAATTACAGAAAATGTTAAAGGTTGCACAAAAAAGTCTTGAAACCTATAAGCACAGGATTCGTGCAGACATAAAATATATCATGAGGGGAAAGAAGGAAGAAAGGATGGAACAGAATGGAATGGGATGGATGGACGGATGGACGATAGAACAAACAAAGGACAGAAGTAGGGACACACAGAAAGATGGTAGAGAGTGATAAAGGTGAGGGAGAGGGTCAGGGTGTGTTGGAGGGTGGAAGGAATATGGAAGAATGGAATGGCAGGGAGGGAGAAAGGAAGGAAAGAAGCCAAACAATTTTAAAGTAAAACAAAAATATTACATGTAACAAATTCAAAGAATTAAAGACTACCCAGCAAAAGAAATGAACAAACAAAAAGACAAAAAGAACAGCATGAGAATGAGTACAAACCTTCTGTTAGGCTGTCATAAGAGGGGTTCCAAATCCAACTGGTGAAAGACTCTGTCCACGTTTGTTTTCTTCTGTGCCTATAACAAATAACACACATACATTACCGACCGGTAATTGCAAAAGGTTAGGGTTCTGATCTCTAAAAGCTCATCAAAGAACACTATTGTGTCAGCAGGTTTATTAATGAATTAAAATGGCATAAACATATTGACGCACTTGTATTAACATTTCAATAAAATGCTTGAATGTGTATTTTCATTATAAGCTTCAAAGAGGTGCTCTCTCCAAGGAAAGTAGCCATTAGATAGAAAGGAAAACCTTCTGAGGTGCATGTCTTTTGCATCAATTTTAAATTTTGAGTCCAGAGTCATTCACCTTCAGTTAACTTGTTAGCTACTAAACTGACATTCCTGAAGTTAACACTCATACATCAATATAAATAACTCATTAAAAATCAATTAAACAATAAATCAATAACCTGGCAATTACTTTTTTAATATTTTTTTTCACCTGCCTTGTCACATGATAGCTTACAAACCAAACATAAATTTTAAGAGTTGAAAAAAGGAATAAAGCAAATATATATTATAAAGTAATTACCTTTCGCAAACATCCAGAGCAATTTTGTTGCTGTTGCTAGCTTGTTGAATTGATTGCTAAATAAAACAAATTAAACAAAATTTTAAGTGGTGGAAAGGTATAAAAAGGCTTTAACATTTCTCTCTACAAAGAGAATATAAGTAGAGTGACATAAAGACTGTCAGTGCTTAGTTCATTTAGTACATGCAAGTAAGATGTACAATATGGCATCAAAACAACTCATAATAAAAAGCCATAAGATTATATTTTATATGCACAGTACTTACTGCATGACACTGACGTAATTGAGATGCCACCAAACTAGCAATTATAATTATCAATAATTATAAATATTATTAAATCTTAAAGCACTACTCAAACAACATTTTATTGTTTGGGGAGCAGTGTTGGTGCAGTGGTGAGAGCACTCGCCTTCCGCCAATGTGTCCCAGATTCGATTCCTGGACTCAGCGTCATACGTGGGCTGAGTTTGATGGTTCTCTACTCTGCTTCGAGAAGTTTTTCTCCAGGTACTCCGGTTTTCCCATCTCCACAAAAACCAACATTTGATTTGATTTGATTCTTCTTTATTTAGAGTTGGTTTGATGCTAAATGCATTTCTATTGTGATTTGATTTAGTCTTCCCAATTAGTAGAGCATCTGCGCTCAGCTAGAAACATTTGAGACTTTATTAAAGTGATTATTATTATTTTTATTATTATTATTATTAAAAATAATGTCCAAATACATACTGGTTCAAAAGTCATCATTGCTTGAAGGTACATGATAGTGCTGTACCCAAGCGCATGGTACATGCTCTCATTCACCCTGGTATAATTTAGAGAAATTAATATATTATGGACAAATAACTGTAAATAAAAAAAATTCCTTGAGCTATAATCCCTTACTACTGATCACCATCTTAGAAAGCCACAAATAGGCTTTTAGTAGCTAAAAAAAACATTAAAAATGCCAACTCCAGGCAATCCTGCAGCTTTCGAGACAAGCTCTGTTATAATCTCCCAAAATGATAAGAATGCCAACTAATTAGCTTATAGTTATAGCAAAAGAGGTCTGCAAAAGGTCCTGATCTCACACCTTGACTTGGTTACAGAAGTTATGATTTTTATCTTGGTTATAGTACGCCCTTTTCTAAGTTGGTTTCCATATAATGCAGACTTTTCACCCAAGACAATAAAATTGTCTGTAGGAGTACATGTACATGACATACTAAATAGTTCAAAAAAAGAGGAATTTTTGTGCCTAAGGGCCATGAACATTTTTTACAAAGTTTATTGGTCCAACAATTGATTAATTTTTCCTGAATAACTAAATTTTTTATCTTTTTGTTTATGGATTAAAAGCCAGTGGCTGGATGAACAAAGATTGAATGGACTGAAAGACCACAAGAAGACCACAAGAACTTAACTCTTTAAGCTCTAAGTGACACCACATTTATTAACATTCCTTCAATATCTGCTTGACTAACCAGGTTAAGTACCGGTGATTTTCTTACCAAGGTTCAAGTTTTGCTTGTGCTTGAAGGAATTTATTTGACAAGCAGAGATTGACTGCAATATTTGTCATCCTAATTGCATCAGCTAGAACCTTTTCATTCACAGCAGCACTGCAAGTAAGCACATACTACTAAGTTGAAAGACTTGGTGATGCTTATGTAAATACAGTACATATCAATATTTGGCAATCATTGTTGGCATGTAATGTTCAGTATAAATCATGCTAAATAAATGCAGTTTGATTAACGGCTTCACAACTGTTCAATGTATTGCAAACCAGAGGATAGGATAGGTGTAAACATCATTATTGGGGCTGATATTGGCCAGAATAAGCAACTCTAACTGCCTAACAGTTGTAAATTATTGACCGTAAAAGAAATAATTAAACTCGAGCTTACTGAACAATGCATAAAGACGTGCTTTTGTTTATGGATCTATTTCGAGACCAAAGCATATTAATTCCTTCGCACATCTTCAAAAAGGTTCGATGTTGCAGTTAGTCTGTAATCAGACTCTCGTCCAAACAAACAGGGTAAACCCAAGATCATTATTTCATAAAGTACAAATCCCGCAAATAAGATAATCTTGAGCTACGCACTTCGATTCGTAGTCAGAATGTCTCGCATAGCTTTCAAAATTTCTAACCTCGGCTTGCCGCTAACGCTCGGTTCACTTCCATCCATTTCAGTGTTGAATAGTTTCCTTCATTTACCAAAGAGTTAACCAAGGATCGGAGGCAAAAAACACGGAACAAACAGCACGAAAGCAGCCTGAAAATCACCCCTGCCCGGAAAAAGAACAGAAAGTTACTAAAGTTCGTTTGTTTATCAGCTGCCGGTCTCGTTCCCAGTGTTACTCGTGGGGACCTTACCCCTCCCCTCTGGGAGTAACTTGGCGGGGATGCGTGGTAGATGTCATGTCATCACAACAGAAAGCCGCGGACAAAGAAACAACACAGAGAAAGTTTTAGTGGTCGAAACGGAAAATATTTGTCGCTTCCTTTGAGTCGTCATATTGAAATGGAAAGCAGGAAATCAGCTTATTTACGATTTCAAACTGTGGATGTGTAGTAGAGTGTTTTGAGTTGAGGAAAAGATTGCATTCTGTGTGATTTCCCGGTGGAACCAAAGCCTTAACGGGGAAGATGGCTTCAGCAGAGGGCAAAATCATGGTGTTTCGTCCGACTTTTGAAGAGTTTAAAAACTTTTCTGCTTATATTCGCAAGATGGAAGAAATGGGGGCTCATCGGGCTGGCGTAGCCAAGGTTTATACCTTTGTCTTAAAATTTCTTGACCTTTATTTCCACTGAGTTCACTTGCTGTTTGCACTTCGTTAAGACGAGTTATATAATTTGCACGTGGTGGAGGATTTTGTGAGTGTCGAGGACGTTTTGTGTAAGTGTTTGCCTTCCTTTAAATTTTTTAGGTCATACCTCCAAAGGAATGGATTCCAAGGAAAAGTTATGAAGACATAGATATCACTATTCCAGCGCCTATACTACAAGTTGTCACGGGAACTCAAGGTGAGCTGAAGAAATCAATTGAGTAAGCTTGCAGCAAAAAAAGCTGAATGAAGTAGAAAAAGTCAAGCGCGTTTGTTGTAAAGAAAATAGCGTGTCATTATTAAAAAGTATAATTACACGTTTTAGCTTGACAAGAAAACCTGAAATGTTTCGTGACAGAGATAACCAAGCATGTATGGGCTCTAAATAATATAAATTTAATTTTAATTTTGTTTTACATGCACTAGCGAGTTATGGATATTGCTACAAGTAGCGATTTTCCACTGATATAAGACTTAGATTGCTTTCTTGTATTGAAATAAAGGTGACCGAAAGAACTGTATTCAATCTTTCATTCACAGTGGCACAAGAATGATAAATGAGCTTAACTTTTGTCTTGTTCAGTGGAGCATTTTCAAAACAAATAAACAAAAGCTGTTGATTGAGAAGTGTTTGTGCGAGCTTGCGTTGGCTATTAACACATTTCAAAGCAATGTTATACTTATCCACACTTTCGAAATAAACAACCACGATCTGTTATTTTCAAGGCACGTACGAGCTTGGGCACAATAAATACAAAACACGTTTTCTTTCAAACTCATCTCGTGGGCGCATTTCCGTTTTAATCTCGAGGCCATCACAATCACCCAGTGTAATTACAGAGTCGATGATTGTCGGAAATTACAAAACCGTTAATACTTTTTCAGTAAAACAGTCATTTCTGAGAATGTTCATAAAGTAAAATATCTTTACTGCTAAACTGTCGTTTATATTAATTTAATTTGACAAAAGAGGATTCATTTATCCTAGAGGATGGGTTAGGTGTAAATTGGCCATTTCCACAAATTTTGAAGTGTGGGTAGATATGGGTGAGACACACCTTTTCCGGTTGTTGGATTGGCGACAAGTGATCAAACTGGGTGAAGTGTGACTGATAAGTTTATAAAGAAGCTAATCTTGCAGATGATAAGCCCCCTGCAGCTGGAAAGGTCATACAAACAGAGCGAAGAAAACAGGCTCTATTATTTTGGGATCAATATACCGGTATAGCCAAACAATTTGACACACGTAAAGCCATGAAATAACTAAAATAGTGAAAAAATTAAAACTTTCTGTCTTCAATGCTCAATGCTCACTTACAAATTGATACAAATCAGTTGCTCAGTGTCACAAGTTTCAGCCTTTGCAGAAGCAGAACCAATACATACATCAGTGTACATAGACTTTATTTATACATGGTAAAAATATCAGTACAAAGATAAAAATAGAAACTGATTTACATGTTTGCCGTGTGGGAGTGCAAGGTAAACATAAGGCGATTAAGTTCACTTTTGAACGATTGAAAGGAACTAATCGCTCTGACTTTTTGAGGAAGATTATTCCATAACAATGCCCCATTGTAGCAAAAACTGCGTTTTTGGTAATCAGTGTGGGGCTTGGGCAGAGTGAATTTGCAATCATTATCGGTGTGAACAGGCCTTGAAAGTACTCCAGAGTCTGATTATTAAATGTTTTAAACATAAGTTTCATTTTGATTTCTTCTTTCTGGTAGAAAGGTCATCCCAGCCAAGTGTAGCGTGAAGAGCAGTAGCACTAGAATAATAATCAGACTTCGTGATAACCTGAACAGCGCGATTTTGTAATTTTTGAAGCTTGTCAGCCAATTTACTGCTAAGACCATCCCATACAGGAGAGCAGTAGTCAAAATGTGGTTCAGTAAGTGCTCAATAAATGAGTATAGCTGTGTCTTCACTTATAAAGGGCCTTAGCCTTTTGAGTGCACCTATACCAGAGGAAATAGACTTAGTAATTTTATTAACATGTTTAGACCATGATAAACGTTGGTCAATGTAAACTCCCAAGGATTTAGTGTCATAAACTCCAGTTATTTCTTACCCTTCAATCTGAGTATTCAATGGATGAGTAACCGGTATTAGCAAGTCCCGGGGATGGGGGGGAGGGGGTACTCCCTATAATGGCCTATATGGGGAGGCTCCGCCCGAACAGGGGACCTTTTTCACGCTTCAGGTATATGAAACGGTAGGGATTTCACAAGTCAAAGTATATGAAAGGTTAGGGAATTCTGCCATTTAGGTATTTAAAAGAGCCTTTCATTAAATATTTCAAACTAGGGGTACCATTTGTCAATGGAAGGTATACGAAAGGGGTACCTTTCCTGTCAAAATGGTATATAAAAGGGTAAGAGGTCAGACCTCAAGGAGGAGCCTCCCTTATTAATGTTTGTTTTAGTACCCCCTTCCCTCCACCCCAGGGCAGCAATATTGAACTTCCAAAGGTGAGGAATGAACCAGACCCAAAGAAATGCTAATAACAAGTATACGTATTGACTTAATTAGCTTATGGAAGACATGATACAGTGTAGATGAATGTGTTCTCCATGACAGGAACATTAACCATTAACTAAACAGTTTCATTGTAGAGTAGAGAGAAAATCAAAATAAAATACTATCTATTAGACATAATGGGACACCACCGAGAAAAGAATCCTAAATACAATCATAGTTTTCTTTCCTGGGGTTTCGTCAACATGTCAAATGAGTAAAAAAAAATGTTATTTCACAAGGTCACTGTTGTGTAAACAGATGTTTTACTGTTTTGAGTTCATTTAAATTAAAATATGAATTTCAAGAAATTTCTGGTCATTATTAGTCCTTCATGGGGGTTTTAAGAACTCAAGTCATTAAGAAGTCGTTAATTAGGGTGGAATTTTTATTTCCTAAGGCTAATGCCTTTTATTGATTAAAATGTCCTATAAAACCAGTTTTTGGCTGTATTCACTACAGACAGCTAATTGAATTATCTCAGAGATATGGCAGGTGCTGTTACATTTGACAGTTGCTGAGTATGCAGCCCACATTTAAACATGATCACTACTGTACTACGTTGGTCTCATACGGCTGTAGTAACAGTACTGGTGACAAATACAAAATAATATTTGAAAGGCCCTTTTAAATACCTAAATGACAGATGTCCCTACCATTTCATGTACTTCGACTCGTGAAATCCTCACCCTTTCATATACCTGGAGTGTGAAAAGGTCCCCCTTTTGGGCGGGGCCTCCCCATATAGGCCATTATAGAGATTATCCCCCCCCCACCCCACCCAGGCATACTGTACTACTTTGGTCTCATACAGCTGTAAGTAACAGTACTGGTGACAAATATATGTATCTGTCGATTAAAAAAAAAAACTAGTTGTCAGAAAATTTTATTCAATTTCATGTTTTTCTACAGTTTAGAAATTTTACATGAAGGCCATTTTTTGCAAGGTGATCCCAGAAGACCTGTATCTTGCTGTCTTGCAAAGCTTTGACCCTTGTTTATTTGAAGAAATCCTCCCAATTAGGGCCAAATGAATTTGGAAAAAACTGTGGTGAAATATACTTGATGATATTGAGTCCCAAAAGCTAACATACATGTAAAGAAGCACATTACTTGCAAATTTTATTGGCTTGGAGCAGACAAGATGCTCTTTGTTTCATCTTCTACTACTTGTAACATTTTTCTCCTTGAAGGACTTTACCAGTTGTTTAATGTTCAGAAGAAGGCCATGTCTTTCAGTGAATTCAAGAAACTTGCCAACAGTGAAAAGTAAGTAGAACATAAAAGTTGCTGATTTCAATCCAGTCAAACAGTTCTCATGTACGTTCTTTTCAGCTGTACTTCGGATGTGGCTCTGAAGGGTAGGGGAGGGGTGCACTGGATGACTGGTACCATCTTCAAACTGGAAGGACTGTATTAATAAATTATTTCAACTTTATTGCAGAGCCATTATCATGTAATGTCGTGAGGGTGTTGAAGTAGCGGTATTTATCTCTGACACAAAGAGAGCTGAAATATTGTATTTTTGCATTAAATCATGTGTGAACTAAAACTTAGTTTTGCACTTATTTCCATTTTCGGCCTTGCCTTCTTTCTACTCTACTCCAAAATATAAGTTTACGAGGTGATCAGTTTCGAGGGAGGGTTTTCAAGCAGGTGCAGCCAATTGATATTTCATGACTGGTTTTTCAATCATTGTTAGGCACAAGCCTCCTTCGGGGACCCTGATGAAATTGAAAGAAAGTACTGGAAGAATGTGACATTCAACAATCCAGTCTATGCAGCTGATATTCCAGGCACCGTCTATGATAAGGATGTGGAAGAGTGGAACATAGGAAAACTAGGTACAATTCTTGACCTGATAGAGGATGAGTATGGAGTGCATATAGAGGGAGTCAACACACCCTATCTTTACTTTGGGATGTGGAAAGCTACTTTTGCATGGCACACGGAAGACATGGATCTGTACAGCATCAACTATTTACATTTTGGAGCTCCCAAAACCTGGTGAGTAGTTGCGCTATATTTTGGGTAGAAGAAGAAGGACAGCGATGACACTGAGGGTAGAAGGTATGGTCTCCCAGGCGCTGTCATTATCGTGTACATCATTGCCGAACTAATCTGAAAAAATTCACAATTCTTTACCAAGGTCCAAAGATCTGGAATTCCATCCCTGCTACAATCACTTCTCTATCAAGTTTTCCTAACTTTAAGAAGAAACTGC